>CAIGRN010129418.1:0-27237 GCA_903798345.1 Fraxinus anomala
TTTTTTTTAGTTTTGGGCATTTTGTTTTGAATAATTTTTAAATACATGGTTTTAGACACCTATAAATACTCCTAAGGCGAGACAAGTATGAGTCTTGAAATTTTGGCTATTTGAATACACATTCTATCTTTTCTTCCTAAGTCTACATTCCTAAATCCCTTACAAATTTTCACGCCTAAGGTACAACGGGGGAAAAAATCCCAACCTCATTTCACATGTAACATTTGTTTATTGGAGTAATAGAAACACATTGCGTCGCCAGGAGGGGACGGAGGTTTGTTTCATAACTATTTCATTGGCGTCGCCCGTGAGAACCACTGAACATAAAATGATGTCAAGAAGACGAATTAAGAGTGATACACTCTTGGTCGGCAACATGGCGACAATGAAGTCGAAGTCTGTCGTAAGGGATCATGATCCACCACCGCTGCTGCAGTATGTGAACAGGGCCAATTCAGTATTTTGGAGACTCGTTGGCAGCCATGATGACCTTCTTGCCAAGTCAATTGTAGAAAGCCGCAGTCCCACCACAGAACCCAATGAAGGTTATGAGCANCAATGAAGTCGAAGTCTGTCGTAAGGGATCATGATCCACCACCGCTGCTGCAGTATGTGAACAGGGCCAATTCAGTATTTTGGAGACTCGTTGGCAGCCATGATGACCTTCTTGCCAAGTCAATTGTAGAAAGCCGCAGTCCCACCACAGAACCCAATGAAGGTTATGAGCAGCAACTGTCTCGTTTAGGGATTGGTTGGGGGCTAATTCATGAATGATTTAACACTAAAATTTGGTATGGTAATGGATGGCGAGAGGACAAACGAATCATTCTCTTTATTTGTATGTCCCGCTTCCATGTGGATATCCACACATTCTTGTACTATAATCAAAAGAATGGTAGGGACGGTGCAGTGTTTGTGGGATTAGATTAGTTTTCGCCTTATTTGATTTTCTTGAAACCGTAAAATTACGATTAATTAATGTTAATGAAAACCTAAACAATTAAAAGTGTATAAATCATTTTTTAAAATAAATGGGCCGTACGGGGCCTAATGTTTCCTTTTTTTTATTTTTAGTTTTGGTCCTTTTGTTTTGGGCTGAGAGAGTTGGCCCCTTTTTTTGAATTTTTTTTTTAGTTTTGGGCATTTTGTTTTGAATAATTTTTAATATTATTTAATTAAATATTAATAAACGATCTCCCTACGACTGCTGATTGTCGGCGATCAACGATCAACATTCGGTCCGCTCGTGCAGAAATCTTGTGTTGGGTCCATCCCTGCATATAGGATGCGTAAATTGTTGAGTAAATTATCAGCAACTGAATTTAGAAATTAGGTAATGAAATTTTTGAATTTGTGGAAAACAAATGAACATAATGTATTTTTAGTGAAAACACCATCAAAAGTCTGAGCAGTGATTGGTAGGCCTCTACCTCTCGACCTGACGGAGAGTTTGAATTCCACAACCTTGCTTTGTTGTTAAATCTAATATGTATAATGAATTTTCATATTAGTCATGATATTTTTTTTAAAATTTCAAAGTGGTCACAAAAATATGATTTTTTAATTTGGTTAATCAAATAAATTATTGAAGTTTTCTGGACACGGAAAACGGAAATTTGACATGACATATTTACATCGAGGTCTTCTACGTCATCTATTATGTCAGGGAAAAAAACAAAAAAAAAAGAACTTATGCTGATTGGGTGATTAAACTAAAACAAAATATGAACTTCAGTGACTACTTTAAAATATAAAGATTTCAAAATTTCTGTGAGTAATATGAAATTTTGCTACAAATTGAGTGACTGGAAGTTTCCCATAATTCGTCAACGAGAAAAAGAAATTGCAGGTGTTTTCGACGAACTCTGTGATTTAACATGGTCCTTGCAAAATTTCATCACAGAGTTCGTAAATTTAAAAAGAAATTGATACAGAATTTATCGTGATTTTTTTAGATACACCAAAGACTGATTTTTTACAACAAACAATTCTATCACGGTTCACAAAATATGCGATTGATATATCCCTTGCAAACCTTCATATTGAACACCAATCGGTAATATAAATCAGACGATATTGTTGCTCCTCAACACCTTCCCACACTTCATTACTCTTTCTTACATGATTGCGGCATCGCCAACGTGTCACAAATAAGTTGTTCTTCAATAAGAGTATTAAAACTTTTAATATAAAAAGTGAGAATAAATAACAACAAATATAAGAAATTATATAAATAATATTGGGTGGTTAATATTGAGGGGTTACTGGGGCTGCAGTGGTTGGGGTTACTATTTTTTCTTTTTCTTTTTTTATTTTATGGTTTACAATAGAAGAATTGTTTTTCAGTTGTCGCTCCATTCATAGATGTCGATTTATTACAATTTATAGTGATTTATTCTAACTTACATTGAACAACTTAGACTGAACATACAAATTGTAAACAAATCATGTGCAATGAATTTAATACATGAATTCCTAAATATTTATTACATGAAGTTAACATAAATATAAATAATGAATCTCAATCAAAAATCTGTTTATTCCACAGCGAATGATCTACATAACATTTATGTTGATATAAAAAATTATCAAACGGTGAAAGAGGTGCATAAATCTTCAAATAAAGTCACTTCAGTGAAGCTGTATTTGGGTCATTAAATCAGAGTATTTGTTGATTAATTATTTGAAATACGGCTTAATTTATGTAAATATTGCTTTGTAGGTGAACATCGATGACTGTGGTGGAATCGGAGAAAACGAGCGATAAAAGGGCTAAAGTGAATATATCTTAAGTTTGGGGATTAAAACGCAAGTAATCAAAAGTTGGATCTGAACGAAAAAAGGAGATTCGGAAGTGTGAGGGTTCAATTGGACAAGAAAATAAGTGAAAGGGCCAAAAAGAAGTAAAATGGGCGAAAAAGGGCTTTGGAGAATGTTCAGGGGCCAAGTTGCAAATTTGGCCCTCAAAAAGGAACTAAGCGCAACTGCGCGCACCCCAGACCAATGCAGCCTCGCCGAGGCTGCTTAAAGCGTTCAGGAGCACGCCCTTGTTTGTACTAGTTGCACGCCTAGGTTTAATTTTGGGAAAAGCTGTTTTTCCTTATTTCGTTTTGTAACAAATTAAAGGCTATTTTTTTATATCCTATAAATTGAATAGCGCACCCAGAATAAGAGGAGGCGATTTTATCATAGTAGAGCAAGAAAAGAGAGATTTTTACATTCAATGAGCGAAATTGCATCATTTAGGGTTGAGTTTCAAGCAAAGAATTGAAGTTTTCACGTTCTTAAGTTTTTTGGTCTCTGGTGATATCTTTTCTTATTCTTTTGTATACTTTTCATAAGGCAATATTAGGCTAAAAAATTTATGTGTTGGATGGATGACAAAACCTATTGATTTATAGTTTTTAATTCAAGACTTATTGTTTTTTAAGTTAGTTCTCTTGTTTGTGATTTCATGTGCATTAATTATGTTTGTTTAAATATTTGCACACAATTGGGACATATAAGCTACTTACTTGTATTGTTAGAAAACTCACAATGGGTTGAACATTTCATATTTAACACATGAGCAATAAATATTAGGAATAATATTTATGATTTTTGTGATCGCATATGATAATCCTATGAGTAAATGCATGTTTTTCATATGAATTAGGACTAGAAATATGATCGGGTGATGTTAACAAAAGTTTGATATATCTTGAAAAAGAATATTGAATATTATCATACCATCGTTCGTCACAAAAACTTGTTCGGACAAAATCCGCAAGTGTATGGAATCTTTGATAAGTAATAAGTAGTGGATAAGAGTATCATCCCACGAGAAATAAATGTAATTATAGTACGTAACAAAAGATTATCCTAAGTTAAACTATGGAACCCATAAAAGATTGGATCTTTCTATCAAATATGAGATGAATGTATTGGATTTCAGAATCCACTTCTCGACTTATGTTAGTTAGCATGATTAACGTGTTCGAGACAATCAATAATTCATTAATATCTCATATTCTCTTCCAAAATATATTAAATCTATGCTTAAGACAATCCGATCCTAATCCTAGTCTTAATTCATATGAAAAGCATGCATTCAATCACATGATTATCACACAAGATTGCACATACTTAAACATTATTCCTAATATTTATTGTCCGTGTGTTAAATACGTAGTGTTTTATTTATTGTAAGTCTCCCGACACTACAAATAAACAACTAGTTATCTATATGAATGCCAAACATTCAAACAACACAGATTCATGCATATTTAATTAGGAACACAAGAAATAACTAAAAAACAATAAGTCTTGAATTAAAAGCTATAAATTCATATGTTTCATCATTTATCCAATACACAAAATTGTTTAGCCTAGCATTACCATATGAAAATTACAAAAAGAAACGACATCACCTGAGGCTAAGAAAATAGTGAGGAACTTAAAAAATTCAAAAACATCACTTGAAATCGGACATGTGTGGTTGATGGGGGATGCGACGATTCCTTAGTGCAGATCATAAGAGGATGTTTTAGGCCTGGACATCGGTTGGTCAGTCCAGGTATTTCAATATTCAAAACCACCCATTATACTTTGAATATTTCGTAAATGGAACCATTCAAGTCCTGGTAAATACTGGAACCAAACCCAAACACGAACCATCAATTCTGGTTCGATTTCGGTTCTACCCAAACATTTTTTACATACATTCAATAAATATGTATAAGGCTTTTAATACATATACCTAACATGCTAATACTCAAAAATATTTGTGCAAGGAAGAAAATTCAACTAATAAATTTTCCAAGAAGCAAAATAGTGAACACCAAAAAGTAAAAACCAGGAAAATACGAGAAAATTAAAATATAAATAATTAAATTATAATTTGAGAATAAGTTATTTTTCTTAATAAATCTTATTCGATCCATAATCAAGACATACTAAAGCATATAATTTAACTATGAACACTGTATAAATTCTATTATTCTTAAGATAAACTGACAAAAAAAATATTAGTTAGATACATAACTATATAGTATCAAGAAATTACAATATACATAATGAACTCGTTCTTTTTAAATAAAAAATGAAAAATTATATTCAAAAGAGAATCATGAACTCAAGATAATGAAAAAAGAATATCCCAACCAAAACAATTATGAATTTATCAAATTCAATTGCCATGCACTATAAAAAATTAAAAATCTCGGTTTTCAGTTCAATTTCAATTCGGAAGATTCGGTTCCAAGTAAAATGCTCAGGCCTAGGCTTTTTGATCGAGTATTACAGAGGGTGGGTGAATGTGGCTAGAAAGGCGGGTTATTCTAGGAGACTTTGGGGGATGTGAGATAGCTACTATCATAGGCCAAGCACAGTGGACATGTGTTATAGATAAGCCACATAGGATATATCCCACTATGGTTCAAGAGTTTTATGCAAACTTCAATCGCCAGATCAATGATCCTAAAGCAGAACGTGGACACTACACTTGGATCAGGGATCCTAAAGTAATTAATGAGTTCTATGGGCTGACTCGAAACAACATCATTCTAGTACCTTTGGAGGAGGATATGACCTTGATGGGGAGGAGGGGGTAGGTGAGGAATTCGAGTACAATAAGTTGATCGATTCTTTGATCGTTTGAATGAAATTCATGTCACAATATCGAGCCCATCTCACATATGACCACATTTAACTTTGGCAAAGCGGGGTTGCTTTACCACTTGGCGTAGGGTTTAAAGATAGACTTGCGCACATTCATCTATAATTAGATTGTCGAGTTTGCTTATGCGCTAAAACGTCGTCAAAAGTTGATCTTCCTCAACCTCATATGTGGGATATGCTTATCATCGGGAGTGCGACTTCTTCCAGCGAAATAGTGGGCCCTGGCCAATGTCACTATCAATTGCAATATCGCAGAAAATTCTAGGCAAAATATCCTTCAAAGCAAGTAGCGCCAGCAACAGCAGGAGGTCATGGCCCTACAGCCTTTATAGCCAGACCATGTCGTCAAAACCCCACTCAGCAATTGATTGTAGGTTCAAGTGAGACCATCTAAGGCATGTTACAGATAGAGCAGTTGCTTGGGTCCTTGGATTTGAAAGGTGGTCGCATGGAAACCTATGCTACTACTATACATGATCATGTGATTTTGGTGCGAGATGATGCTTCCAGTACGAGTAGGATGATCGACATGATTACTGAAAGGCTGGATTGATATGCTAGATGGATTGATGATCTTAATATCCAAGTTGATCGGTCTAATAATATGATGAGCAGCATCCAGGTCGAGATTGGCCAATGATCTGCTCTATTGAGAGATTCTCATACCTACCTCCACATCCTCTTCCATCTTCTTCCGATCCAGTGGGTTTTGGGGCTTACATACCATTTCCACCACTGCCACCGTCAGATTGAAAAGAGGAGTATCTATGTTCCATCTTTGACTTTTTTTTTGGTATTTCACTGTCATATTTTTGTACATCGAGGGAATACGCATGTTAAGTTTGGGGTGGTTGATTGATTCATCCTAGATTGTTTTATAAATTTAAATGATTTTATGTGATTGTCATATGTTAAAAAAAAGTAAGTACATTAAACAGAAGATGCATAACATGTCAAGAGCAAACCATAAATGCTTATTTTTAGAGAATTAGAACTTTCACAAATGATTAATAGCTTAGTTGATTCTTAGAGATCGAAGCAATCAAAATATAAGTTTGGGAGTATCCTTAAAGTGTTAATTTGTGCTCGTAAACCCTATTCGAACTAGAGAGGGCAAGGATTAGAATCAGCTAAACTTCAACTTAGGAACACACATCGGGAAAAGTGAGTGAAAAGTATAAGTCTGAGGGTGTGTATCTCACGAGTTGATGAAGTAAATATTTGACTATTGAGGGTCGGAAATTGAACTAGTCATGAGCTTGTGATTTTTTACATGAGTCTTCACACACATGTTGACTTATAGTTGACTTCATGTTTTGATTATAACAAAAAAATTGATTTTATTTCTAACAATTGAATTCGAGACTTCATAGCTATAGTTGCAAAGTTGATCAATTGGAGACAAAAAGATCACTACCAAAAGACTTACATTGGACGATTAATAAAAATCGAGATGGAAGCCTAATATTCACGTTAAATCAGTCGAAGACAAAGAACTTCAATAGTCAAACATCGAATATATTAGTTTTAGATATTTCAGATTCATATGTAAAGGTAAAACGATTTGATCCTTAGCAATGAATGAATTTTTATGCAAAAGAAAAATTACGTCATAAACACATTTGCATAAAAATTATTTTTCAAAAGGTAAGTATTTCAACTTGATACTCAAACTTCTTACAATATCACTTACCTTAAAAATAAAGTGAAAAACGTCATTCAAAAGCCTGCATTTTTCAAAACAATTAAGAAAGAAAAATCCAGGAAAGTTCTATCCAAGCGGACATCTGATTGAGCCATGCGGACGTCAAGTTCGTCCAACGATCACTTATTTTAACCATTCTGAATTTTGACGGGCAACGGCTAGTTTGTTTGTCAGGTTCAAGATGTGGACGTCCGAATGAATTGTTTGATTATCCAGAATTTTTAGCTTTTTGATTTCTATAAATACCATTTCACTTTGCATTTATTATGACACTTTTGAGAGCATTTAAGTGAAATATTTTTGAGCTAAATTATATTGATCTTACATTTTATTTATCTTTATAAAATCATTTACTTTAAAAAAATTGATTGAATCAACTTTTAAAATCATTCTTTTCATCAAAGTTTCTCTTTAACACTTGATTTTCATTCATTGCTATTCATTGAAGTGTTAGCATATTTCTCTCTTTGTACTTAATTTGATCATATCATTTATTAAGAGAGAAGTTTGAAATTGTAAAATCAATTCTCCTTAAATTTGTGGGTCATACTGAGGTTTCGTAAACTTCAATATTATATAAGAATCGGTGCTCTTTATTTGTAAGTTACTGAAAGTATTGTAAATGTTTGGATTGCACCATAAGTCAATCAAATATAGTGAAAAGACCTTACCTGTAATAGAGAGCTTGGTAACGGATGACGTAGATTATTGTTTGGGATCGAACCTCCACAATTGTCATACTTGTGCGTTTTGTTTGATTGACTTATTTATTTTAAATCAGCTTAAACTTGAATTAATTTTTCGAAAAAGTTTTGAATAACCAATTCCCCCTCCCCAGCCCCCCAGCCCGAGTTATTCTTGGGATATCAACTTACATGTCGAGTTTTGTATTGAATAAGTAGAAATTAAGTTCAACTATGTAATTTTGACACTAATTATTGTATTGATACAAAAATTCCAATTCTGAGACACATCAAGTTATATAATCAAGTTTTGATTGAGTAAAGCTATATTTTGTTTGATGACAAACAAATGTTCAAGTTTGGGGTGTTTAATAAGTGTATTTTATACACTTGTATAGCCTTTAAATTAAAATATTTGTTGATTAATTATTTGAAATATGGCTTAATTCTATGTAAATATTGCTTTGTAGGTGAACATTGAGGATTGTGGTCGAATTGGAGAAAACGAGCGATGAAAGGATTAAAGCGAATCATATCTTAAGTTTGAGGATTAAAATGTAAATAATCAAAAGTTGGCTTGGAACGAAGAACGGAGATTCGAAAGTGCAAGGGCTCAATTGGACAAGAAAATAAGTGAAAAGGTCGAAAAGAAGTAAAATTGGACGAAAAAGGCCTTTAGGGCCAAGTTGCAAATGCCCTCAAAGATTAACTAAAGCACGTGCCCTCACCTACAAGTGAGGCGTGCGTCCCAAACCAAAGCAACCTCGCCTGAGGTTGCCTAAAGCATTCAGGCATGTGACCTAGTTTGCACTAGGCACTCGCCTAGGTTTAATTCCAAGAAAATACTACATTTCCTTATTTCGTTTTGGTAACAAATTGAAGACGATCTTTTTGACATCCTATAAATGGAAGAGCATGTCCAAAATAAGGAGAGGTGATTTTTATCATAGTAGAGCAAGAAAAGAGAAATTTTTACATTCAAAAAGCGAAATTGCATCGTTTGGGGTCGAGTTTCAAGCAAAGAAATGAAGTTTTCATGTTCTTCTTAAGTTTCTTGGTCTCGGGTGATGTTTTTTCTTTCTTTTTTTTTTTTACTTTTGTAATTTTCATATGGTAGTGTTAGCCTAAAAATTTTATGTATTGGATGGATGACAAAAACTATTGATTTATAGTTTTAACATAAGTTGAGAGTTGAAACTAGAAATCAATAGGTGAAGTTTGAAATCCATTACATTATTTTTGTTATTTGATATAAACCAATTTTTACTACTTTCATAGTGTAATTAAGATAACAACTACAAACAAATCTCTCGTGTTATAATATATTGGATTTGATAGTAACTAATACATTAAAATTGAACGTCATTGTTCGTGGGACAATTCATTCAACTCACTATGTATTACTTGTCAACGATCTTGTACGATTGCAAGATTTGTCCTAACGATGCACTAGAGTTGCCTAGTAAAGATCCTTCTACACTCAAATTAGCTAGATATTTATTCTCTCGTATGATTGATGATATACCAAAATTAGTAGAAACAGAAGAGTATAGAAACAAATATGATGAACTGTTCATATAATTTAGATCACGTCTTGATCGAAACAAAAACCAAGAACTTCATGTAAATTGTCAATCACTATACGACATCCAAGGGATACATACATGATAGGCACAATACCGCGGAAATTGGAAACTACCGCAATCCCTGTTTGGTTACGTGGTGTAAGACAAGATACAAGCTGTACGTGCTCGCTATAGAGAGAAATATATATATGATCGTATCACCAAGCATCAACGAAATAGGTGAAAATTCGAGGAATTCTTTTTTGTCATAGGAGAGATGACTATGGACAAGAGTGTTGGGAACATTGGTATTATAAATGATGAGGAAAAGCCCGTAAAAAAGTATGTGAACAAATTTAGACAAGAAGAATGTCATACTTAGAATACCTTTAAAGAAAAAACAAATTTAGACAATAAGAAACTAACAAGACCAAATCCGACCCTCTTAAATGCATGCCAATTCCATCAAAAATCTCAGTATTACTAATCAAACACCAACCAATTAGAATGTAGGCAGCTCGCTCAAAATTAGCGGAAGGATTATCCGAAAACCTGGAAGCATGAATCAAAATTCTAAAATCCATCTTTGCTTATAAATCTGCTTTACAAGCGATTCGCTTAACATTTTATGGAAGAAGACGAATATTTTTTATTTGTTTTTGAGTTTATGATGACAAATATTCAAATATAAGTGAAATCAACATATTTTAGTTCAGGGATGAATATTAAGAACAACATTAAGCAAATCGCGTAGCAGTATCTTTCTCGACTCAACATTTTTAACTAAAAGTTCATGCAAATCATGCTGAACAATGAAGACGTGTAGCATACATCTTAAACAAAATCTAATGCGATATCCAGCTGAACGAAAAATAGTATACATGCGATATGAATCAGTTAAAAAGTTAATACCAGTAACAAAATCAAAGGTCATATGAACCATTACCATTAGCAAAAAGGAAATAAAGCAAACATGCAGTGGCAAGAGCCAAGAAGTAGAGAAGATGACACAGGAACAATTGAGCAGAAAAAATTCAATAACAAGAAGATAACATGCACAGAAATTTCTCGGAACAAAAAAAATTCAGAAAGTATTAACAGAAATAGTTTTTCTGAACCGAACATGTTAATACTGGAATTACTGACATTCTCAGAAATTATTGATGAAAAAACTGCTGGATATATTAATTACTTGCTACAACTGAACTACCAGATTTCAGATAAATACTTCCCTCCTCCTCCGTCATTCCCACCCCCCAAAAATACATTTCTTTCTCTATCCATTTTTTATATATAACGAGCAACCCATTCTGCGCCGTCTTTTGGCCATAAAGCTACCCTATCTGGGTTTATGCTGGTAAAGATGTGCAGATACAGGGACCTGTAGTTCTGACCACAAGCCTGGGAATCTTCGAAAACTGATGGGGGAAGAAGGGCAGAGAAGAAATCACCACAGCACTCATATCAGGGGAGAATATAGTTTTGCTATTGTAATTTCACATTTTACTTTTAAGAACTTAAACATCATCCCGGATAATCACAACAGTGCAAAGTTTAAAGCAGCCTTAAAAGAATCGCTTAGCTTTACAGTCACTTAAAAAGTACATAATTAGCACTTCGAGTTCAGTTATACGACTTTTTAAGTGTATATTTGATCTGCGTTAACTTCATTTTTTTCATACCAACTATGGCTAGAAATCATGAATGTTGCACGAAGATATGGCTCTGTATACATACACGAAGAAAAAAAAAAAAACCCCCTCAGCTGAACAGCCTCATTAAACTAACTTCACCAATATACATAAAATATTGTAGATTGAATGAAAATTTTGAAAATAGACATCATTAAGCCTTTTTCATGTTGGCAAACGTAGATATAGAGAGATTTGAGCCAAATTTAAAACGAGGAAAAGACAAACCCTATGGAATATAAGCGGGAAAAATTATTGCTGCCAATGGAAACAGCCAAGATGGAAAGCAGGGCTAAGAAACATGTACGAGAAACAAGAGTCGACTGAAGTGGCCACAGATCCACCGCAGTCCATTTTTCCCAAAGATTTTGCAGACCGTAATCACCACAACTATTTAAAGCTTTTGCACCCAAGAAGCTGCCAAATTACCTGAAACCCATTTAAAATTCAATCCATCATGCAGCATAAAAAGTGAAAAGTTCGCCAAATTCACTAAAATCATCGGAGCACAATAGCAGAGTGATGCCATTTATCAACAAAACATTTCAGTCAGCAATAGGACGATCACCACACCTATTTAAGTAGAAGGCGTTTACAGACCTACTTTTGAAAATGGAGTAATTAACGAACATATATTGATTTTGCTAGTGTAACCAACAAATTTTTCTGTCTGTAAAATGTAATATTTATGCAACTCTCATCACTCAAACTAAGTAGATGCAATTATTGGCAGTTCTTAGAGATCAATGGGCTACCATTGAACTAAGGTTAAACAAACAGCAACTCCAACAAACAACAAGTACCAGATGATAAGCAATACTAAAAGAGCCCTTGAAATGATGAGACAATTTGCCGGGAAAAAGATTGCATGTAATAAATTAATGCGTATACCAACATTTATTGCAAAATAATCAATGTTATATGAATTTTCGGGAATGATTAGAGTATAGAATATCTTTCTGCGCGTCGAAGTTGTACAAGAAGACAGTCTGCCTCGGTGAGAAACATGTAAACATATTTTGATGTGCCAAAATGCAGTTTTTGAGCTTTAACAACACTGCCTGATTTTAGAATATAGAATAATATCTTTCTGCTTGTAGAAGGTCCACATGAAGATCTCGGCGAGAGACACGACAATATATTTTGGTGCGCCAAAATGCAGTTTTTGAGCTTTAACAAAACTGCTTCTTGTTGAAGCCAATCACAAATTGCCATAGTCAAAAACATGCAAATCCAACAAAACATTGTAGTGTCCCTTTTCTATCTCCTCTTCCTTTACATTATGAAGGAGGAGAGTTTCAATGATGAGATCTTCCCAGTCAATATCCACTTGCATTTTCCTTTGCTTCTTCCCAGATTTTATACGTTTGAAGACACAAATATCATTCCCATCACCAGAATCGGCTACAAGTGGATGCATAATCTTCTGGATTCGCAGCTTGGAAGCTTTTATCTTTTCTCGCCTCCTTGCAGAAGCTAAGCATCCCCTATCAAAAGATGGTGGTGCAGCATCCAATCCTACGTCTTTCTCAAATACTTGCTTCAACAAAAGCTTTTTACTCAAATCTGATTTGCCCTTCCACCAGTCTGTACATGCATGAAGGTCATAACTTCTTGCCCTCTTCCTTTTGTTATCCTTGGACCTTTCTGATGTGGCCTTGAGTAGAGGAACCTCATCCAAGAACTTAGAATAAATCATGGTCAAACATTCTGGAGAAATCTGGAATTTATCTGGATATTCAATTCTCAAAGGCGACTGATGATTTGCCTCAAAATACTGCACGGAGAAATTTTCAGTTGTATAACTATCAAACCCATATCCGGTTTCTTTGCTCACACAGTCACCAACCACTTCCATTAGATCAAATCTGACATGCTCAAAGTTCTTCCCCTTCTGACCGCATTGGCTCATTGACTTCATTTCCATGTACTGAATCACATTTGGAGCATTATTCACAATATTCTTCATTGTGACATCTTCACCCCATGGCAAAGCTCGTGCCACTTTTACAAGCCTCTCCAGAAGTTCCTTGTACCTACGCCTACATGTAATAACTGACACATGCAACTCCTTTGCCACATCTTCAATCTTCAAATCTAATTGATTCAATTCCCCAACAAAAACCAAGACTGCAGCCACCACCGCCATCGGCTTCCTTCCCGTGGTCAAGAACCACTTGATCAAACATTGCATCAAAAACACCCCTTGCTTCAACATCCTCTGAACAACATCCTCAGAAATCTCATTAAACATCGGATAATTCCTAATAACATGTTCGAGTGAATTCACAATGTCAAACTCCGGCAACTTCAAATCAAGAAAATCCACAACTCGGTTAATCATCCGACCCAATTCATAAACATCACACCCCACCAAATCCGCTACTTCTTCAATTGGCAAGATCTTCTTATCCTTCCTCATCACAACATAAGCACAAGCACCAACAAAAACTGGAAACCATTTCCCTTGACCATATTCACCTGTTGTAATTGTCTCAACCATAACCTTAACCTCATCGGATTTTGAAGCCGAAAGTCCTAATTTAAACATAAAATCCCCAATCAACTTTTGGGCCTCGTAAATTTTACTTTCTTTATAATTGTAAGCACTGCCAGTGCCAGCAGTGCCCACACGAACATAGGTGCCAGCCGGGCCGGTAATGCCACCAATATGGGCTTGAAAATTGTCGAAATCTTGAACTACACCACATGATGCGCAAACCATATTGCCTGTTACGTCATCCGGGAGGAGTGTTCTCTTCCTGCAGCTCTTGCAGGGACGAGAAGTATCCATCTTTCAATCAGATTTTCTGAAATTGTTTATTGGTATTGGGAAGATTGTTTCTACTGAAAAAATAAAGCATTGATGCGAATATAATTAAGCAATTGCTAGAGTCAGAAGAATGGTGCACTTATTTTTGTAAATCTTGATGCCGGATGCCGGAGGAAGAAATTGGCGGGTGAAGGGCTGCGACCGGAGGACAGGAAGAGGAAGAAAGAATCATATTTGGCCTTTAGAGAAATCGCACAGAACAATCGATTTTCTCCAGATGATTTATTTTTGGACTTTTGGACCTAGGTCAGTGCGTTTTTAATCAGGATTTACCTAGGGTTTTCATCCAGTGAAAACGACGTCGTACAGTTTTCCCTAACGACCCTTTATGCAATTCTTGAGAATATTAGTAATAAGCCGAAAAAATTACCAATAAACTTCAGATAGTATTTGGAACCTTCTTGCAGTATCGTGAACGCGTTTACTATATATATATTTTTGTCTTAAAAAATTATGTACATTCGAAATTCTTAAATAAAGCATAAAAATTTAATAATTTTGAATCAAAATTTGCTCTTCTACCTAGTAAAATTTGTTTACCTAGTCAAACAAGCTTGTTTGTCATTGTCGATTAAGGTTGAGTACAAGTCTTTGAACTCGAAATGAGCTGACCACGAGATTTGGTACTAGGTCAAGAACCCTCTTCAAGGCATGTCAATACAAAAATAGTAGTACTGCAATATAAATATTGTGCAATTCAATTTACCAAATATATAATAAAAGAACATAATGCAACTTAATATTTACATCTTATTCCACATTTTAGTTACGAGTATGAACTCATTACATGAATATACGTAATTATCATCCCTATGAGCTACTATAATGCACTAAAATACAGCATGCAAACCGCTCGTCCTGAATAAGCTATCGATAAAAAGTCAAAGAAAATTGAAAATGACGTCAAGTCATCATACCCTTGTGATCAAGGCACACCACTTGTGCTCAAGGCAACACACTTGCTACATTAGTCAGAATAAAGGGTCGCAATCCCGCGAGAGTACGTTAACCTGAAAAATCTGTTCTTAGTTTGGATTGTAAGTTGCAATTCGCCTACATGAAGCTTTCTTTTGTTTGGCTACATGGAAATCGGAGTGAGAAGATTTCATACAATTTCCATTATTATTCTGAATTTGGATTTCAAGATCTAATTTCCATGCAGCCTAACATGATATAGCAGCATTTCACCTTCATTATGAACATAAAAGATACAAATCACTAAGAATAATTGAGATAACCAACCCTTTGCCTCTTTTGCAATTAGATGTTCCTTTGATGCAAATTACTTATCCATGACACGACTCAAAGCCTGGTGAATACAACTTGAAAAATGTTCCGGAAGCTTCATCATTGTGAATAATCCCGTCTCTTTTGCCAGTTAATATTCGAACTTAACCAATTATGCTGGGAGCACATTGAGACACTGTCTTGTACCAAACAAGAGAGTGTGCCTGTAATCACAACCAATGTATGCCCTAAGAGAGACATATTCGTCTCCTGCATCCTCAACTGAAAACATCAACATCAACCATTACATCCTCGACTGAAACATGAACCTCAAACATTACATCCTTGGCCATAAGCATAAACATCCTGACTGCACAAAATCTATCATTTATATAAAGTTTCAAAGCACCACGAGGAGGCAGACATGCTCGAACATCAACCTCAAAGGTTAAATCCTCGGATGATAAATAAACATATTTACTGCAACAAGTACACCATTTATCAGTAGAAACAATTTGTCGATAACATATTGAACATCCCTACAAGTTCCAATTACTCATAATTGTTAGAGTATGTGTGGTAGAATATGTAAATATTTGTTCAAGATAAGGAATTATTCTAGTTTAATTCGCGGAGCGTAATTAAACTACAAAGAAAGAAAGTAAGAAGAAGAAAACAAAAGAAAAATGAAATTCGAGGCAAGTGAAAACACTTTCTCCTTAAGACAATATTTTCCCGCAACGTACTAACGGACTACGGCACTTGTTTCCTAAGATACTACTTGTGGTAAAAGCACTTCAAACCACAAGTAACAACGAACTTAGAACGAAATTGTTTCTCTACACAAAAAAGGGTTTTTGAATAACTTTTGGAGAGTGTTTTGCAAGAGTTTTAGATTTTATGCTCAATACAAATGATATGGGATGCATAATGGACGTCCAAATGGTCCTTTATATAGAAGACGAAAGGTTGTGAGTGAAATGTTGCGCCCTAAATTCAGTAACATTTGCCAAATGTCACAACATTTACTATCGCTAGCCTGTCGCGGCCTCTCGTTCGAGCGACGTAACACATTTTTATCAGAATTTCTCTAGCTAGATTGTCGCTCGAGCAACAAGTCTTATCACTCGAGCGATAGTGATAGTCATTTTCCAGCTCGTGCATCCTCTTTTCTATTCAACTTTGGACCGCAATTTCTCATTCATTCGGAATTGGTTTTAAGATTCCAAATATACTACGACGATTTACTCGACGAATATAATAAGTTAGTCTATTTATATTCATAATTTGACTATCGAATCAAATCCGAATATTTGATCGAATTTGACACAAAAGTCACTTTTACATACTAAATTTCATTCTCTAAATCAAAGTCCAACAATAATCAACCAGTGAATGAATTGACATTGAATTTTAAATAGTATAATCAACCAGATGTTTCGGCATAATGATCAATAAACAGAAAACATCAAATCAGCATTGAAAAGAAATGAAGGAATGAAGATTAAGAACCAAATCCAACAAAAAAATCATATGAAGCTCCAATGTTTCTCCCTTTCATCAAAATGTGTATCACTAGAGGGTCCATATGACATGAACAAGAGAGTATGAATCTCATTAAAAATTTATCACTTTCAATAAAAAAGTATAAACAGATACTAAGCTCATGTTTGGTTTTTCTAAAAATCACATTGTTAGTAGATTTTGATAAAAATTGATAAAATATGTGGTTGAAAAGTTGATAAAAGATGTGGATCCCATTAAATATGTGGTTAAAAATAAGTTTGACGAAAAATAAGTTTTAATAAAAGGGTGGCTAAATGTTTCATTTCGGGTATAAATCTCATTGTTAGATAATCATTTCGACATACCATCCAACTACACTACATGTACAGCTTGGTTGACAATTCCAAATAATCAAATCCATTATTTTCCTCCCAACAATGAAAACCAGCATACATGTATTTTAAGACATAATTCTACTCAAAGATTAACAGTTTTAAGCTTCTATAAAATGACTACAGGCCAATATCACATAAAACCAAGTGCTTCGCATGTGTGAAATTAACATCTAAAGCTTGGCTACCAAACGTGTGTTTTTTAAATCACAATTAAAGTTTAAGACTTTGGGAATCCAACCCCTGCAAGAATATTTGCTGATTCTTTCATATGATTAAGAAATACTGGAATTTTGTTAGCAATACAAGGCAAAATAAATGTAAGAAATCTAAGGATCAAGGCCAAGAGGGCATGTGGTGGGAGCTAACCAAAACAACAAACATTTTAGAGCAGAGCTTGCTAGTGGCAACAAATGGGACGGTGGCATTGGTGGTGGTGGTGGTGTGATCGGCGGCGTAGACATCATTTTCATTAGGAGGCGGCAACAGAAGACACAGTGTGGTTGCTGGAGGGTTACAGAAAAGATTAGTGAGAATAAATCCACATCTTTTTCTTTATATGTAATAGACTTGAATTCATGCAGTTCGAAGCTTTTACGGTTAGAATGTTGGAGCTCACTTTTTTGTAGCATGCAGGGCTAGATACAACAAGAAGTTTCTTTATTTTTTTTCCTTGTCTCAAAGTTTGAGGCCTTCAACTAGGTTCCTTTCCATTTGAATTCATATCACACCAGTTTATAAAAGGTGTAGCAAAAATTATCCGTACATATGTTCCATCATATGTAATTACACACCTATACATATGTGAAATTATTAATGTCTTTTGATTCTTCTTCTCTACAGAATCAAAACAGACAAAGATACAAACCAAAGCCCACTTACAGAAAATTACACTCAATTTCATCTGCACAAAATTTAACGTCTTTGCCAGCACAATTTTTTCAAGTGTTCCTTTTGAGAGGGAAGTGCACCTTGAATTCTTGCTAGCCTGCAAGATTGTTCGGTAAATAAATGATATGTCGATGGCCTCTCCCATGGAACAATCCCGAAATCATCATTGTACTTTTCCATCCCCTCGACCAAGAACTGCCAGACGAAAGCTCCTGCCCCAGACTTTTGTTTTTTTGCAGACTTGTATGCAATATCTAGAATAACTTTGTAGAATCTATCTCGTTGAGAAGGATCGAAATCTTTGTTCTCAGTCGACAATCCAAATTCAGTGAACATTATCGGCTTTTTAAGTTCTTTATCACCATCTTCAATGTGAGAAAGCATCCACTTGGAAACAAATTTTAATTTGTAATCAAAATCTTCATCATGAGACCTACCAAAAGAAATGGATTAACGTAAATTTGAATTATTGGGTAGGAAAGCAAAGCTTCATATTTAGTACATATGCAATTTACCAATTTAATCGAGAATATATACATATATATATATATATATATATATATATATATATATATATCCAATTTAATCGAGAATATATACATATATATACATACAATATATATATATATACATATATATATATATATATGCCGTCGGGTACTTTTAAGCACAACCTAACATGCTCTTAGTTGATTTTTTCTATTGTTGCCTTTTGTTTTCCATTCTCACTTCAGTTGTACTGTTTCATACAGGTTTGTGAAATTATGCCTCTAGTCTTTGAATTTTTAAGGTATTTTAGTAGAAATGCTCTAAACTTTGATAAATTGTGAAAATGATTGACAAAATGAGCAGCTTAAGGTATTAAGGTAGATAAATGAATAGATGAACAGCTCACCAGTGGTCAGGGTATATATGAACTGAGGCAAAATCAACAGTTGATATCTTTGAGTTGCGAATGAAATCAGATCCAAGATCAGCTGCCCAGAACTCTGGATTAACAGTTAACCTTTTCGGACTTTTAGGACCATAAAATCCTTCAAGGCCAACAGTCAGCAGATGCTTTCTATCAATTGCTTTCACAAAATTCGACATTTCTTCTATCCAATCCTGTAATTATATGAGATACAGTTCATATACGTTCAACAATCTGACTGAAAGAATTTCGTTTCATTTGTTTACTTGTATGAGAATGCATAAAGATATTGAAAGACTATTTATACATAAGGATGACAGAAAGGGGTTTAAAAAGTTACAGATGCAACTTCTTAAAAGTATGAGCATATGCTGAAAATTCTGCAGGGACAACCTTTTTCTCTATAGCTATGTGTCGCTCCGATTTGTATGGACAGTCATTTTTGGTGAATTTTTTTAGGGATTGATACGGAAATGCTAGAAACGTGTGAAGTCTCAAAATTGTAATCATGGCACACCCGTCTTAGTAATGATGTTGGTCTTTATAGTTAAAACAGAAAAGATAAAGTTCAACACAGCAATCTAATGTCATTATTAATCTAATTAGAGGAAACAACAGTGTGTTGAACAAAGTTTCAAGCCCAAAATTATGTCATTGGCATTCTAAATATTGGAAACAGATTAAGTTCAAGAAAAGCTTAATTTATTAACTGATGTTGAATAGCTATCGCGTTAATTGTAATAAATAAACTTCTGGAGTGGAAAGGGGGGTGAGAAGTTCGCAACATACTTGGAGTGTGTCACCAGAAGCATCAGTCATACAGCGCGGTTCATTAATTAACTCCCATGCAAAGATTGTCGGATCGTCCCTGTATTCAATTCCAGTGAATGTGTTCTTCCTTGTCAACACTGTCTGCCAATTATGGAATATAATTTAATGATGATATGGAACAAACTCCACTGGTGTAGAATGATGAAAAAGAGAAGCAAGTACATTTTATTAATCATGCTACAGAATGCAGAAAAGGAAACGAGCGCATAGCTAATAACTTAACAGGTGCTAAAATTTGTTGCAAGTAATAATTTGAAACCATAAACAGAAAGGAAATACTTATCCAGGCATAATTCGTTGAGCAAGGGCAGAGATATATCAGGAATTCAAAATATTGGTATGGGAGCACTTGGGATACTTGATGTGATTTGTTGTCCCAAGAACTAGAATAAGCAGAAAGGCAAAAGAAGAAAAAACAAGTAAAGACATATTCTTTCTGCGTTTTTATGCTTCTATATGGATGATAAAAGAATGGAGAAAAAGGAAGAATCCTTTGTTTTCGCTTTTGTTCTTTAACTTTCTCATTTGATTTCCTTTCTCATTATTAGTTCTGCTCCTGCACCACGTATTCCTAGGCTGAAAATCTCTGCTGCTTACGTTAATTCATACCATTATATATACGAGATCACCTTGTATATAACCGCCATTGACTAAAAGTTCAAAAATCATGCCAAAGAGCACAGAACCTTTGTTAAAAGTAATTCATAGAATTCATACTTGAACGAGAAATTTCCCAATCCCAAATTACTGGCCTGATGGATATGGTAAGGTTGAATTCACGAAACATACGATGAATATTTTCTATCTTTCTGCTTTGAGGTGCTATATAAGTAGAAATCAGATTCCATGAATCTAGTATGTAAAGAGTACCAATGAAGGATTTTATAAATAAGCCAGTAAGGGGGAGAATAATCAAAGAGGAGTTTATTGTAGGAAAGTGGACATTTGGGGTGTCCAATAGAAGAATTAGATTTTGGGCTGGAGCACGCAACAATATATAACAACAGATACTTCTTCTTTTGTTTGTCGATTTCTAGCATAGAGTATATTAATGGTAAATTATTTGGTTTATGCGCCAGATACTCCTACTGTCTCTTTCTAAAGTAATTTTTCCACTTGTGGTATAACAATTGGAGCAACAACACATCTATTGAAACATCCAATGAAATGAAATCTTTTGCAACCACATATCACCCTATTAAATAGATCCGCTCTTCTAACATGTTCTACTGAATTGCTTAGAAACTTCTTTAGATGGTGAGACTTGGACAAAACATGTCCTGACCACTTAAGCTTTTATAATTTTTTAATGGCATAAAAAGGTAACAAAAACATGGTTTCGGAAGAAACAGAGAAACAATCTCTCCAGCGCATAAATGACTGGGAGTTCATGTGCCACCATCTTTGGTAAAATCAAGTCCACTATGGTGAAACTTGAAGCCATTATTATACCTTATTCTTCTAGCATGTCTTTATAGTAAGCCCATGTTTTTGTAGGACTTACAAGTAGAACCAAGTTATCCACCCTCATTTCTATCTATTTATAAATTAAACCGTTATAAACCACTCCCACACATGCTTTAAGAATCTAAAAGGAAGCATTTTAGGATCTTGGTTGATTAACTCATTTCCAATTATAGTAGAGACCAATGATTTTTCCTTGTAGTGATGTTAAGTAGTATAGAGAGTGGAACCTCTATAAACGAGGTTTCAAAAAACTTGATCAAGAATTTTATAAAACAGTACAGGAATTTTCGATGCCAAATTAATGTCAAGCATGGATGGCAGATAAATATTCCAGTTTATGCTTCTCCTTCTATGATTTTCCAATTATATGTCTGACAATTAGAAACAGTTAATAGACCGAAAAGATTGTTATGTTTTAGATCAAATAATTATAGAATGGCAATATCTTCTATGGTTCAAAGTTGTCTTTTTCGCCACAGGAACTTTGAAACTTAGTAAAGAATTGATAGAAATAGACACCATAAAATCCTATATGTTGCAGCATAATGATGGATAGTACACAGAAGTCATATTCCTAAATTTGGAAAGAAAACTAAAAAGTCCGACAGAAAATGCAGTTTAAACTACAAAATTCAGACATTTAAGATATTTTTCAATGAAAAAGGTAAAGAAAAGGAATGGATATAAGATTACCTTGACATAGTTTTTAAAATAATGCAAAATTGATGGGTCGTAGAAGAATGAATCGTTAGAAGCGCTTAAACCAACACCCTCTTCCCATGCCCACTGAACGTACTGAGTCTTTCCACCATATGCTTGCAAGTTATTAACCAAGCTTAGTATCAGCCTTATTCCATGTTTTCTTGCTTCTGCAATTGCATTATCTAAGGACTGCCATATAAATGCATATAAGCATTAAATGAGAGGTGCCAAATAATGAAAATAACAGCAAATAACCATGTAGGATGCACAAATCCAGTGCAGCAAAACCTCTCTACAGTTATTCAAAAAAAAAAAAAAAGTGACCACTGAATCCAAAATTTTATAGTGCCAGTTTTGATCTCCATCAGATTGTACAAGGGAGCTTATGAGACTAGAATGATCCAATTTTAATTTATGGACTCTGATTGGTCAATCCTTTCAATATTCTGCAGACATTTCAAGGGCAAGTTCAGTGTGCAGGATTGCATACCACTCGACTTTACTGGACAACTCGTTGGATAAGATTCAGCTTCTTTTTATTCTTTAACATTGTCCGCTCCACCACACCAAACATGCCATTTTGATATGGAGTTATTAAAAGATGGGCTATTTTGGCACAACAGCATAAAATTTAACTGAAACAAAATATATATCCTAACCAACATGTAGCAAGGAACTGAGAATCTTGAATAACTTCTATATGAACAATGGTAAAAAAAGAAAAAACAGTAACCAATTTACTTAGAATATAGATTACTCACTCTGAATACTCTTTCATCGAATCGACCAGGGGAAATTTGGAGAGCATTGTATCCACCATCATTGAAAGCCCAAGTTCTGCAAACTGTGAGGCCCATCTTGGCACCAGCTTGTAGCATTGCACTGATCCTGGATCTGCTGGATTCATCCACACCATGGTCCATCAACCAGTAAGAATTCCATCCATTAATGTAAAAAGGTTTACCATCCACCATGAACTGAGTCCCATTCCTCTCCACAAAGCTTAATTTTGTTTCTCCATGAAAATCAATCCACAGGTCCCCAAAAGACATGTATATGAAAGCAACACATAATGCAAAGCCAATGATAGGGTACAGCATCCCATTTCCTCCTGCCATTCTGTTCAAATGTGATTTAACCATGAAAATGAACAAAAACTCAACACTGTACTCTTTATGCTGCAAAATTATGGAACTGCTGAAACAATTGGTATCAAAATGGTACCAGAAATCAAGAATCTGTCAAAAATTATGAATCCCAAGATGGGTTTTGTGGTTTGGTCCGTTTGGATCTATATAGCTCCCCAAATCTTTGGACTACAGTTAAGGATTAGACTCTAATGGCACCCCAGATCCCTTCTGCAAATGGGTACCAAAATAAATACTAGAAAGACAGCCAAAGTCCAAGAATGATCAATGAGGAGTCGACCCTTCTTGTGTGTGACTGTGTGTGCGCGTATGCGTGTGTTTTCTTCTTGCTGTTACTATGGGCGTTTTATAATACAACAATGTGAACCACACAGGGAAGTTGAGATTTGAGAATAACACACCTAACATACATCAAGTTCAAGTAACAATCGACAGAATTCAGAAGAAAGTTTAATGAAGACGAAGGTGAAATGTTGGCATCAACTGTTGCCTGATTAGATCTGGAGCTACTGAAATCATTGGTTTTTATTCATTTCTTGAAATTTTAAGATACCACTTATACACATTATTTTTATTTTTATTTTTATTTTTTTCATATTTTCAAAAATGGAAATTTTTATCATGTGCTTATCCCCAGTTTGATACTCTACGTGTTGAATTCACCCAAGAATAAATACTGTACTGATGTGACATTTTTAGCATTTTTAGCTTACAAATTTCTTGCATAATCATTAAAAAATCAGAGAAAAAGACTCCATAAGATTTCCAAACTCTACTCACCATCTCCCATGTGCACTGGAACAATATTAGGTACAACCCCTTTATTTTGGTTTCCATGTCGCTTTCTTTATTCTCGACTTCTCGTACATTCTTTGACCAGTTTCTCTTTCCCCATATGGCATATGCCATCATACAATGTAACATTTTAGCACAAATTCATATTCATTTGTAATTGGTCAGGGGATAAAATTTCATATCGAATAAAAATATAAATATAAATTAATATATAAGAGTTTGGACTACTCCTCTTAATAAGGTTGACATTTTAAGGTGAAACATCAAATCTTAATATGGTATCAAAGCTAATTAAGCTCTAACGAGCAATTCGATCTGATAAAGACTCAAAAAATTGAGTTCACGAATTTCAAGATTGGTCTGTTCAAAACGAACCACCATCTTGCGGAGGCATGTTTATTTGTGATTTGTTAAGGGATAGAATCTCACATCGAATAAAGATGAAAACATAGACTAATTTATAAGAGTTTGAATTACTCCTCTTAATAAAGTTGACATTTTAAGGTGGAATATCAAATCTTAACATGGCATCAGAGCTCATTAAGACTCAAAAAATTGAGCACACGGATTTCAATATTTGTCTGTTCAAAACAAGCCACCATCTTACGGAGACATGTTAAGGGATAAAAATTCTATATCGAATAAAGATGAAAATATAGACTAATTTATAAAAGATTGGGTTACTCCTCTTAATAAGGTTGACCTTTTAAAATAGAATCTCAAATCTTAACATGATATTAGAGCCCGTTAAGTATCAACATGCGATTCGATCATATTAAGATTCAAAAAAATTGAGCACACGAATTTTAAGATTAGTCTACTCAAACGAGTCACCATCTTGCGAGTACATATTAAGGAATAAAATCTCACATCTAATAAAGATGAAAACATATACAAATTTATGAGGATTTGGATTACTCCTCTTAATAAGATTGATATTTTAAGATGGAACTTCAAATCTTAACATGATTTTAAGAAGTTGTGATCGAAAGAAAAATTGTAAGGGTGTGTTTGGCGTTAATATATTTAGGGGAATTATTTATATGAGACCCCTTTTCAACCATCAAAATGAAAAAGAAAAAGGGAGACTCATTTTAAAATTATCTTTTAATTTCCTAGTATATTATTATTGCAGTCTGTGAAATACTTTCACTTGAACCAGAAAGATCAACATGAACACTGCAAGCTATTCTTCTTCTATTCAATTTTATTGTCCTTCTAATTGACTTTCAGGTCAAAATAAAAAGTTTTTGGTACTTAATTACTATAACAAGTGTTTACTCAAAACAGGTCTTAGGGTTAATAAGATGGGTATATAATAGGGGTGAACAAGTTTTACTAGCTCCCGAATATCAATTTATTTATAAGTATTCATAACTTGTTCCATTCATAATTTTGAAATAATAGAGAGAAAAATGACTATATCTAGAAATCTAAATGAGAATCATATGCTTTGTTCTTCAGTTCAAAATCATGATTCAAACTTATAGGATGCAGGTATAACTCAACAAGATGAAAACGAGAAGATGAACACGAGATACTAAGAGGAATTCAAATCATTACAGCTTTATGACTATATATAATATGCAATATTAGACTACATAGTAGATTGCAATGGAAAAAATTTCAACTTTTTATTTGTTCCTTCATCTTGTCTGGTGCTATTAGGTCCAATATTCCATTGGTGTTTTAGAGTATGTTTGGGATGGCTTTTTTAAAACTCAAAAGCGCTTTCGTTAAAATTAAATGTTTAGTTTAAGTTGTGTTGTTCCGGGGTGTATATGATAGCGAGAAAAGATTGTTAATGTGATCAAATTAACAAAATTTTAACCCTCAGAAGCGTAGTTAAAACACAATGTTTAAGAAGTTGGAAAATTGCAGTATAAAAATAAAAAAATAATAATAAGTAGAAGAAGTATGAAATGATAATCAGAGGCAAGTGATGGCACTTTCTCCTTAACACAATATTGCCCCACTACGATACTCACGGTTGTCAGTACTTGTCTCCCAAGATATAACATATTCAATTCTTGTGGTAGCAGCACATGTCTCGCTACGGTGCTCACGATTGTCGGCACTTGTTTCCCAAGATACAACGGATTCAATTATTGTGGTAGCAGCACTTCAAACCACAAGATCATGGCGAACGTGACGGAATTCCCTCTCTACAGGAAAAATTGTTTTGGAATGAATTTGAGAGAGTTTTTGCAAGATATTTTATGAATGTACATTGCACATATGGTATGGGATGTAAAAGAAACGTCCAAGGGGTCATATATATAGAGGATGAGAGGTTGTGAATGAAGTGCTGCTCTCCAAACTCGACAACTCTTGCCAAAGGTCACACTTTTCACTGTCAGTAGCCTGTCGTCATCACCTCGCTCAAGCGACGCTAACCTGTCGTTGACCAGTCGCTTGAGCGACAGCCTAGCGATAAGCTAGCAATAGTTTTAGTCAATTTTACAGGCAACTTCCTCTATTTTTTTCACAACTTTGGACCGTAATTTCTTATTCATCAGGAATTGATTTTGAGATTTCAAATATATCAGACGATCTACTCGAGGAGTAGAACAAGTTGGTCTATTTATATTTGTAATTTGACTATCAGATCAAATCCGAATATTTGGTCGAATTTGACATGAAAGTCATTTTTTCAAGTTTTGATTTTATCACTTAACCAAATTTCAGTATTTCATAACCAAATTCCAACAAGTTGTTGGGTATATATTGGGAAAAAAAAATAGGAATAGAAAAAAAATTTGACAAATTCGATACCCGAATGGCCCCTGCCCCGAACGTGACTGGGATAACCTGCTTAATCAGGTATTCGGGACGGAGAATTTTACCTCTGGGTGGGGACGGGTAACGGCCGCCCGGCCCCGCCCCGCTCCATTTAATTTTTTTTTTTTAGAATTCGATACTTTAAATTGAAAATTTTATTAGTTCTAATAAAAAATTGCAACTAAAATTATTTGCCTAAATTTAAAGAATTTGGACAATAAAAATAAATTTTCAAAAACTTTTAAAAAAATTAAACGGAATAGTAAATGGTGCAAAGACCTCTCCCCGCCCCGTCTAGCCTTGCCTTAAACCGGTAATGGGGCAGGGAAATGCTTAGCGGGGCGGGGGAGGTTACCTCGACCCAGCCCCGTCCCGTTTCGTTCCGTCTCGTTGTCATCCTTAAAAAAATAGTTTTTAAGCTGTTTAAAATAAATTCAAATTTTGAACTT
>CAIGRN010129420.1:0-10904 GCA_903798345.1 Fraxinus anomala
CTGGTTCTTGAGTTCTTGTTCATAATTTCGACTTCTTGCTCCATAATCTTGATTGTCTCAATTCTTTATTCTTGTTTCTTGATTATAGATTGCATGTTCTTGACTATGGGTTTTGAATCTTCCTCTGCAATATATTTTTTCTTGTATTCTTGTATTGATGGGATAATACAAAGAATAAGAACCACATATAAATTGGGGACCATAACTTTATTTATATTGCTATACGTATTTTGCTCATCATGAAATACAATTATAAAAGAATCTGATTTCTACACATACTTTATTTAGATGCCTAAAGTCCAATTACTTAATTTTTTATTAAATCACTTTAATTTTGGGCTTAACTTTAAGATATCATTTACACACAATTAATTACATATGTCGGTTCACATGGCAAATTAATAATTTTTCAACAATCTCCACTAGGGTCACATATGTTACCTTATAAATGTGTATAATTTTACGAGTTCAAAAATTTTGCTATCATAACCAAAAGCATCTTTGAACAATCTCGTCCATCAATTATGTCAATATATGATCAAAGCAATATTCGTTACAATTATCATAACTAAACCCATCAATGGTCACATATATCAACACAATTAAATGACATAGATCAAGTGTGGATGTTTATCGTGAAAATTACATGTAATGTGATCCAAACATTTATATTTCCAACTAATCCTACATTATTCTTTAATGAGATAAAACCAAACTTTAAGTAGAATGAAACTGAACTGAATATTTTATTTCTGTAGAATAACTTGAATATCTATAAGCATATAATGTGTCCGAATCAAACAAAAGCCAAATACAAACTCCAACTAAAATGTCATATCATCAAAAGATGTAACACCCATATGAGTAGTATACTCATGAAAGACCTTAGGTGGTAGCCTTTTAGTAAGCGGATTAACAATCATGGAGTTTGTCCTAATATATTCTATATAAACTTGACCACTCTGAATTCTTTTCTTAACAACTAAGAACTTGATGTCTATAAACTTTGACATCATTGAGCTCATGTTGAAATACAAGACTACTATGTCACTTAATAACTTAAGTCATCTTTTGATTCTATCCAAAATGTGCAGCACAGTGACAAAATTTCGCAGTCATATTCCATCATCAGAATATCCAATGATCTCCAATTGATCTGATTTCCTGTAACTAATCATGTAATCCTTAATTATCTATAGATACCGAAAAAATCGATTGGATGCTTTCCAAATATCTATTCCAGAGTTATTTAAATATTGCCCAACATTCCAATAATGAATACTATATCAAAATGTGTACAAGTCTAAGCTTACATTAAACTCCCAACTATGGAAGCGCATGAAATTTTATGTATTTTCTTTTCTTTAAGCTTAACCTTAGTGTATTGATTGAGACTAAAGTTATCTCACTTAACAATAGGGGTATCACTTAATTTACGTTACTGTATTCCAAATCTTTAATGAACTTTATCAATATAACTCTTTTGTGATAATCCAAAAATATGTCGAGAACGATCCCGGTGTATCTATATCCTTAATATAAAAGAGATGTCATCAAGATCTTTCACATCAAAATTTCATGATAGAATCTCTTGGTTTCGTGCAATAAGTCTACATTATTGCAGGCAAGCGGTATGTCATTAACATACAATACGAGAAAATATACTTACTCCCAATGAACTTGTGATATACACAACTATCAACTAGATTCATCTCAAAATCACTCGAGATAATTATTTGATGAAATTTGTAATATCAATGACGGGAAGCCTACTTAAACCCATAGATGGATTTCTTTGATTTGTAAACTATCTGATGTAACTCAAGATCAAAATGTGTCACAAGTGCTATAATAGTCCTAAAAGAATGTTTCGTAAAAATCTGAGGGAAAGTCTCTTTAATGTCAATACATTCCTTTTGAATAAAACAATTTGCTATAAGACAATCCTTATATTTCTCTACATCACCATTCGAATCCCTCTTAATTTTAAATATTCATTTACAGTCGGTTGTCTTTGCATCTTCAGGATGAGAAAAGTTCCAAAATGCCATTGTCTTTTATGGACTTTATCTCTTTATTCATGGTATCAATCCACTCTTGAGAATTATTCCTTTGTGGGCTTGATGAAAGTTGATTGATCAAATGTTCTTCCATCAATCTAATGCTATTCTCATTTTCTTAGAGAGAGACTATAAATTCATCCAAAATTGTCTTTCTCCTTTCTATAGTGAATTTCCTTAATGACATTTATTCTTGAGATTTTTGTGTTTGTTTTTCTTAAATAATATTTTTATTGTGCATAGGGAATTTTGTAATATTGTATTGATCCGAGATTGCTTCGTAAACAAGATTTAGAGTAAGAATTTGTTCTTGGTCCTGATCATTGTTAATTGCAACAGAAGATATATAAATTTTTAAACCTTAACTCCCCTTGCAAACTCTATATCCTCAAAGAATTCGAGCATTTCCCATTTTGAAAATTGACCTAATAGTGGGATCTTTAAAAATCGGTAACCCCTTAACAATTGCTTTACTGGAACTTTGTTGAGAATTTAAGTTGCAATCTTTAGTGCTTCTACCTAGAGAGATCCTGATATGTAATATTGTCTTGATCCAAAATTGCTTCTTGAACAAGATCTGGAGCAAGAATTTGTCCCTGATCCCGATCATTGTCAATTGCAACAGAAGGAATATATACATATTCTTCATCCAAGACAAAATCATTAACCTTATAACCTTATCTCCCTTCACAAATTCTACATACTCAAGGAATTAAACATTTTTCGTTTTGAAAATTGACCTAATAGTGGGATCTTTAAAAATTTGTAACCCTTTAACAATTACTTTTCTTGGAACTTTATTGAGAATTTAAGCTACTATCTTTAGTGCTTCTTCCTAGAGAGATTCGGCAAGGTGAAATGACTAAACATACTCTTTATCATATCCTTAATTATTCTGTTTCGTCTCTCAGTAATACCATTCATGCATGGGGACACTGACATGGTGTATTACGAGGCGATTCCACATTCATGTAGGAATTTTAGTAAATGACCCTGAATATTGTTCTCATAATTCGTCAAATCTGCTGTACTATTCACTACCAAGGCTAGATCTCACGTGTTTTTTTTTTTTTTTCTGAATTGATTTTCGTTCTCAGCCTTGTATGCCTTAAACATGTCTAGTGATTGAAATCTCTCATGGATGAGATATATGTAGCCATAGTGAAATAAAATTCGTCTATGAATATAATAAATTATTGTTGATCATTTCAAAAAGTCAAAGTGAATGGCCCACATATATCCATATAAATTAATTCTAAGACATCCGAAATTCTATTGACACCTAATTTCCTTATGTTTGCTTTTCTCAAACAAATCATTCGAGAGAAAGATTCCTCTTTTCATTACAACTTGATGGAAATCTCATGTTTTACACAAGAAACTTCCCTATGGACAGCAACCATTTTGCTTACTGGTCAACACAAACAATGGGGATGGGCTTCCTGGTGATTTTCAACCAGTCTGGCCACATCTTTCTAGAAGTAGAAAATGGAAGTGTACTCAATTTTGTGTCTTCAAATGCGGCCTCCACTAGTCAGTTTTACCAGCGAACAATACTGGAATACGATGGGATCCTCAAGCATTATGTCTACCCCAAGTCTCCTAATTTAGTAGGTAGGAGAGAGATGGCATGGTCTACTATGGGCTTTATACTTTTGAATATATGCCTATGCATAAGGAAAAATACAAGCGGCGGTGCTTGTGATTTTAACAGTTTCTGCTATATGGGAACTGACCAAATACCAGGGTGTGATTATCCTACCAGTTACTCTATCATAGATCCAAATGACAGGATGAGTGGATGCAAATCAAATTTCGTTACACAAAAATGTGATGAAGAGGCACTTGAAACTGACCTTTTTAGTTTCATCGACATGCCCAACACATATTTGCTTGCCTCTGATTATGCAGGTTTTGAATGAGTCACGGAAGACTAGTGTCGACAAATTTGCCTCAATGATTGTTTTTGTGCTGTTGCAATTTATAGAGATTGTAATTGTTGGAAGATGAGATATCCACTCTCCAACGGGAGGGTCGATTCTGGTATAGGAGGAAAAGCTTTGATAAAAATAAGAAATATCAACTCAATTGTCCAGTCCTCTGGTTTTAAGAAGTCTAACCGATCCACTCTCATCATCATTGGATTAGTTTTCTTAGGCAGTTCCGTGTTTCTTAACTTATACTTTTGTTGTATGCTCTCCGTTTCAATCGACAAACATCAAAGACGCTTTATCAATATAAAGATCCTCTGGGCCTGAAAATGAGAATATTCAATTTCAAAGAGATACAAGTAGCAATAGATGGATTCAAGCAGGCGCTTGTTCAAAAGTATACAAGGTTGAAACCGTAGTTGCTGTGAATAAGTTGAATAAGATGGCTACAGAAGGTGAGCAAGAATATAAAGCGGAAGTAAGCTCAATTAGCAGTACTAATCAAAAGAATCTAGTTCAATTGCTGGGATATTGTGATGAGGGATAGGACTCGATTTCGGTATATGAATACATGAGCGATGACTCTTTAGCAAACTTTCTGTTTGAAAATCAAGGCCCAACTAGTAAAAAAGAATGTAGACTGCATTTGCAATCGCTAGAGATATTTTCTATTTGCACGAAGAATGTAACCATTGTAGTGATAAACAATGCCTATCAAGCAATTAACAAACACAAATTTATTTATGGAATAGACAATGGAAATAATCAAATTTAATTGTAAACCAAACTTCCCTATCAAAGCTCCAATAGATTGGCACCAAAAAAGTAAAAGTGGATGGATTGTGGCTCAAATCAAGAGCCAAAAATCACACAGCAACACTACACAAATTGGACCAAAATTACCTACTCAAATGGACTACAAAGGAAGATCCAAAACCCAGGTGAAAGTTGCACACAAAGCCTGTTAGAATTTGGGTATGACCCAAATTCTTTGTTGAAAATAATTGGGAACTCTAATTAAAGTGAATATTAAGAGGAATTTTATTTGCAATGCTATTGTGAAATCCTATTCAACTTTACTTGACAAATTCTAGTTAAAGTCTATTTGGAAGCCCTATTGGGAGTTGGAATTTTTTTTGGATTTGAAAATATTGAAATTATAGAATGGAGAGTTTTCTCGCTAGCTTGGGGCTAGCTGAGTGCTCAAGCGCCAAAAATAGAGAAGCGGCGCCCGTTGGCACTAGCCTACCCCAGGGCTTCTCTAGCTTGGTGCTAGTGACCTGCTAGAGCGGTGATGTTTCCGGCTCAGGCCCCTTTTTGCATTTTGATGATTTTTTTGCATTCTACTTCAACTACAACTCTTCTATTAGGGTTTGGACGTCCCATATTTGTTCCCTATATATAGTGGTCCTTCATTATGATTTCGATTAAGTTAGACAAAGTTGTAAATACAAATCATTGTATTCTTTTTCCATATTCTAATAAAATCTCATTTACTCTACAAATCACATTGTTCTTGTGTCTTTGAAATCTTTCCTTCACATTCTGGTTATAATCTCTTATTTTCTTCAATAAAGTGTATTAGATTAATCCGGTATCATCTACGATTCACAACAAACTGGTATTAGAGCCAAAAGCTTGAAAATTCTAGGGAGATCGAGGTTTTAATCAAGTTAAAAGCTCAGCTTGATCTTCTGTGATGGCAACCATGAAGTATGATATTCTGCTATTAGATCGCAATGCAAAATTGTTATTGTGGCGGTAAAGATGCGAGCAGTACTCACTCAGATAGATTTGGACACTGCGTTGTTGAGATTTGACAAAATATCCACAACTTGGACTCTAGAGGGATCGATAGACCCTACCTTAAATGCATCTTCATCTTTCAAATAACATTCTTGTGGACATTTTGAAGGAGAAGTTAGCTATTGCATTATATTAAAAATTAGAATAATTATGAATGACAAAAAGTCTTAATAGCAAATTGCATCTGAAGTAATGTCTATATTCTAGTCGTATGATAGGAGGTACATCTCTTGAGATTCACCTAGCTACTTGTAAGTAAATCGTCGCTTTTGGAGACCTTGGAGGTCAAATATGATGAAGAAGATTTTGGAATTGATTTTATTGAGTTCATTGCCCACTTCGTACATATCTTTTAGAGACACGATTTTATATAATCATGATACACTCACCATTGAAAACTCTATGATACTTTATATTCGAAGGAAAAGATGAAGCATTTTGTTGCATTTGAGGTTCATGGAGATGGCCTCGTTATTGATGGTGGTTGTGCAAGAGGCAAGTCAAGATCTAACTTCAAATTTTGTAATTATTGCAAGAAAAATGGACATTTGATAAATGATTGTTATGAGTTGTAGAATAAAGCAAAACTGACTGCAAATAAATAATCAGAAACTTTAGGGAAAACAAGTATGACAGAAAATCATAAGAGTGATGGTGAGCTTTTACCTATGTTTGATTACAACTCCAAACCTGATGAGACTTGGATTCTTGATACAACTTGCACTTTTCATATGTCTCTCAATCGGGATTTATTTTTAACATATGAAGAAGTTTCAAAAGGTGTTGTAATGACCAATAATCGTACACTTTATTGGATAGCTGGTGTTGGTTGGGTCAAAATAAAGATGTTTGATAGGATGGTTAGAGCATCAAGTGAGACACATTCTAGATCTGAAAAGAAATATTATCGTCTTAAGTACTCTGGATTTAAAAGAGTATAGGTATACTGTTGAAGGTGGAGTCCTGAAGGTTAATAAATGAGCATGTGTTTTGATAAATGGATATAGAAAATCCCATTTATATATCTTATAGTATTATACAGAATCTTTAAGCAATCAACTTATTTTAAAAATTCAAGTGGATTTGGAATTTGATTATGTACCGTTGGAGTCCAGTTTGGGGTCTTCTTTGAAGAATACATCTCATTTGAATTTAGAGGTTCTGGGTAAATCCACGTTGCCACCATCATCGGCTGTGCCATTGTATTTAGCTGCTAGTAACAAACCTATTTTTGGCCATACGACTTAACATAGGTACAATTCTTTTGATTTAGTTGATGGTTTGAATACGGTTAAAGGTGTTGATTTTAGTCAACATCATTTTTTGATGTATTCGGTTATGATTCTGTTACGAGGCATGTTTTAGCCTTGTTTAGTGGTCATTAGATCACTTTTGTCCCTAGTCGGGGTAGTAGAGGTAAAGAATATTTCCAGTTGGAAATTTTTTATGTAGAAGTTCGTTTGTGTTTTACATTGAAGAATTCAATTTTATTCCTTACAGTGGAATTTGTCTTCAGGTGGAGAATTTTTGAATTTTACTCATTGCAGTGAAATTCGTGTCAAGGTGGAAATTGTTATAATTTGGGTATGACTCGAATTCTTTGTTGAAGATAATTGGAAATTCTAATTAAAGTGCACGTTATGAGAAATTCTATTTGGAATGCTATTATGGAATTCTATTCAAGTTTACTTGGTAAATTTTAGTTGAAGTTATATTTGGAAGCCCTATTGGGAGTTAGAATTTGTGTTGGACTTGAAGATGTTGAAGTTATGGAATGGAAGGTTTTTGTGCAACATTTTTCGTTAGCTTGGGGCAAGCCAGACGCTCGAGTGCCGAAAGCAGAGAAGCAATGCCCACCTATCGCTAGCCTACTATTCGAGCGTAGGGCACTGCAAGCCTGGCGCTAGTTGCACACTCAAGCGGTGGTGTTTCCGGCCCACTCCCGATTCCGCGTTTTGACAAGGTTTCTTGCATTCTACTTCAACTACAACTCTATTATTAGGGTTTGAACGTCCTTTATTTGTTCCCTATATATAGTTGACTCTTCATTATGATTTAGATTAAGTTAAACAAAGTTGTAAACACAAATCTTTGTATTCTTTCTCCATATTATAATGAAATCTTTTTTACTTTGCAAATTACATGCTCTCGTGTCTTGGAGATTTTTGCTTCACATTGTAGCTATAATCTCTTATTTTCTTCAACAAAGTGGTATTGAATTAATTCGATATCATCATCGTTTCCCAACGAGCCGATGCTCAACTCATGTGGTAAAAAGCGACAAAAGGATTAGCAAATGGACAGTGACAAAGACATGCTGAAGACAAAAGGCAGCCACGAAGTAAAAACCAAGAAAGAGGGGCGCAGCCAAGTGTGTAATGCTAAGAAAATGGAAAAAACCATGTGTTGCATATCACACAAAGGAAACACGCACACATAGGTCGAGCCCATTGAGTGGTCTTGGTCATTCTTTGTAACTTGGGCTACCAAGTGTAATTTTTGACCCAATAACACTTAAGTAGACTCAATTATAATTTTTCAATGAAACTAATTGAATCTAGTATTCGTCCCGATTATTTATCATTGTCCCCGATGTTTATTTGGTATCAAAATACTCAATAAAACTCCACCTTGAATGTGATTTCAAACAAAATTGAAATGTCACATCTTTATTGATGTTTAGAAGTATAAGGCAACTTCTAAACTTTACCAGGGGGAGCACTTTAGTGCGCCCATATCTGCAGGGTTATAATCAAAATGTAGTTTCTCAAGTTTTATCAAATCTTGAGACACTACATCTCTAATAAAATGTAGCATAACATCTATATGTTTATTGCGTTCACAAAACATAGGACTTTTACACAAATGGATGGCATATTGACTATCAGAGTATACTATCACATTATCACTTAAAGCAACTAGTTCATTAAGCAAACCTCTAAACCACAAACCTTCTTTAATAGCTTCAATGACAACAATATACTCAGATTCAATAGTGGATAGAGCAACAATATGTTGGAATTGAGATTTCCAACTCACACAAGAGTGACACAAAGTAAATACATAAGAAGAAGTAGACTTCATATTATCTCTATCACTGTTATAGTCAGCATCTGTGAACCCTTTAAGTTTTACAGCTGCCACAATAGACTTATAAACTAACCCCTCATCAAAAGTAATCTTGAAGTACCTAAGCAACCACTTTAAAACTTCTCAATGTTTAGGACCAGGATTATACATGTACCTACTTCATACACTCGTAGTGAAAGCCAAATCAGGTCTAGTACAGACCATGAAGTGTATAACAGAGCCAATAACATTAGTGTTAGACACTTTACTCATAAAATCATTTTCTTCTTCATTTGCAGGCGATTGGTCTTTAGACAATATAAAATGGTTTCCAAAAGGCATAGAAGTAGGTTTGCAATCAAGCATGTGAATTTTCTTCAAAATTTTAAGCATGTAAGAAGTTTAACTCACAAATAATCAAGAATTAGATACATCCCTATTAATCTCCATACCAAGGATCCTTCTAGCATGTCATAGGTCTTTCATGTCAAATTCTTTACTCAAATCAATTTTAATCTTGTTTACCACACTCATGCTAGGTCCAATTATTAACATATCGTCCACATAAATTAACAAATGCACACACTCTTTATTAAAGTTGTGGTCTGGTAATACAAGCAATGATCAAACTCACTTCTTTTGAAATCAATAGATAATAGATAACACATATGAATCAAACTTTTTATAATACTGCCGTGGAGACTATTTTAGCTTATAAATAGATTACTTTAAAACTAGATATGTTCAAGTTTAGACTGAATTTCAAAACCTTTGAGCTAACTCATAAAAAATATTTTCATCAAAATCACCATGCAAAAACATAGTTTTGACATCAAGTTATTCAAGTTCCCAATTTTAGTAAGCAACAAAAGCAAGCATAACCTTAATAGTCGTGTACTTAATAATTGGCAAAAAGATCTCATTATAATCCCCTATTCCTTCTGTGTGTATCCCTTGGCTACTAACATAGCCTTATATCTCATGGCTTACTTTCAATAATTTCCTATTTTATCTTATATACCCACTTGCATCCCACTATAGATTTATCCTTAGATTTAGGAACTAAATCCCAAGTTCGATTCTTCATAAGAGAACTCATTTATTCTCTCATGACACTTTGCCATTCTTTACTTTTTTCACTCTTCATAGCCTGCTCATAGGTATTTGGTTCCTTATCAATTAGTTCTTGGTAACTAGTGTGGGCTATGGTACAGTCAGACATCCTCTGAGGTTCTCTTTGTGGTCTTCATTCTCTATCTCTAGCTAATTGATAATTACCTAGAGGATTTTAGTCGATAAGGTTGTGCTCAACAAATTCCTCATCATCTTCTAACTCTATATTCTGCTGATTTTTTGTATTACTCTTTACCTTGCTCGGGGTAATGGGAATGTGAAGACTCTCTCGTACTATCTCGACTGGGGAGTCTTACCTAACAATCTCTCGCTATTATTCACTTTCCATGCAAGGTATCTCAGACTCATTAAAAGTAACATCTCGATTTATGATTATTCTCACACCGTTCTGGCTTCTATCCTATAACATATATCCCTTGACACCATCAGGGTAACCTAAGAAGATACACCGATGTGATCCAATGTACGGATGCAACGAGGGTGAGCTCGGGGAAGGATCTGTTGGTCATCGAAGGCGGACCGATGACTCGATAGAGAGCAAAGCAGGTGAAAAAGACGATAAAATTGTTTGCTCAAGCTACGATGGACGAAACATTGATCGCGACAAGCAAATGGACAAGTTTCATGTTGAGCATGGATGGAGAAATCAAGTGGATCAACATGATTCAGGCAACGGACGACGAGGTGGCGGAGTTCAACTATGCGACCGCATAATTAAACTAGGCATGCAGTGTCGCATGCCTTGCATTCGAGAAAAAATAAAGGCCAAATTGAAGCTACCATGCGACCGCATAGAGTATAACTATGCGGCTGCATAGTTATATTCGACAGGGAGATTTATGCACTTTTGGAAAGAATCCTGTTTTGTTTCAAACTTTATATTTTGGTATCTTTTGTCATCTTT
>CAIGRN010129427.1:0-17113 GCA_903798345.1 Fraxinus anomala
TAGACAGCCCATGTAAACGTAGAGCACCCCAATGTGATTGGCGGTCTATCATGAATACGTAGAGTACCCCATGGTGGTAGACAGTCTATCATGAGAACGTAGAGCACCCCATGGTGGTAGGCGGTCTATCATGAGAATGTAGAGAACCCCATGGTGGTGGTGGTCTATCATGAGAATGTAGAGCAACCCATGGTAGTACACGGTAGAGCACCCCATGGTGGTACGCAATCTATCATGAGAACGTAGAGCACTCCATGGTGGTAGGCGGTCTATCATGAGAATGTAGAGCACCCCATATTGGTAGGTGGTCTATCATGAGAATGTAGAGCACCTCATGGTGGTGGTGGTCTATCATAAAAATGTAGAGCAACCCATAGTGGTACGCGGTCTATTATGAGAACGTAGAGCGTCCCATGTTGGTAAGTGGTCTATCATGAGATGTAGAGAACCTCATGGTGGTAGGAGTCTATCATGAGAACGTAGAGCACCCCATGTTGGTAGGTGGTCTATCATGAGAATGTAGAGTATCTCATGGTGGTAGGGAGTCTATCATGAGAACGTAGAGCACCCCATGGTGGTNTGGTGGTGGTGGTCTATCATGAGAATGTAGAGCAACCCATGGTAGTACGCGGTCTATCATGAGAACGTAGAGCACCCCATGTTGGTAGGTGGTCTATCATGAGAATGTAGAGCACCTCATGGTGGTAGGTGGTCTATCATGAGAACGTAGAACACCTCATGGGGGTCGACGGCCTCTGACGTGGTGCTTTACAGGGGTGCATATCAAGTAACCCTTACTTCAATATCCATCATGGATAATTATTGATTCCATCATATCAAGTTGTCCTCCCTTGTTGGCTATCCGGATAATTACTGATGTCATCCTATATCAACATCAATTTCCTTAGTTTGTTTCTCGTTTCCTATCATGGATTAATATCCATTGTTTGGCATGCCTATCAATGAAATCAGATTGTTGAATTCAATGCTCCAATAGTGTGTACAAATAGATCAATTATCTTATTTGATTCAAATATTTCGTAGATTATTTTGTTCAATGCTTGTAAGGAAAGTGAACTATTAGAGAAGTCAAACTTGACATGACTCATGAGCTCAAGCCATTTAGTCTTGAGTTCATCCATGCATGTAAGTTATGCTTTCACTAGTTACTTTGGTAAGTTACTCCTCAACTCTCAATCCAACTTGCTTTGCAAGTCTTCAGTTCACTTTTTTACTCAAATCATCACCCTCAACAATTTATGTTCATACATGCAACTCCTTGGATATGAACTTTTAATCTAGGCAGCCTCATCGCACTCAGTTGTCTTGTGACCACTACAAAGCCACTATAATGTAGATCTTGAGCTGCAAGCTTCAATGCTGTATCTCATCAAATTTGTCCCACCATTTACCTTATAATGATCTATAAACATCCTGTTTTGGAAATCAAAGTATCTCCATCAAGGGCTATCACAAGGGAACTCAAAGGAAAATTGCCTTAATAGCCCATACAAGTCCATTATATTTGTGTTTGTCATGCAAAGACATTTTGAACCTTGGCCTCCAAATTCATACATTGATAACCCAGAAGTCTAATCATGATAATTTAGCTATTAATGGTACGTTGTGAACTCAATGCAAACACTTAGCCATTGTATCTCAATTGCTTTTACGTTGTGTCTATATTAATTCCTCTTTTCATACCGCTTCTACATGGGGCTAATCCTTTCACTCGTCTCACTTAATTCACTTCAGAGCACCCGGCGTGACAGTCTAGTAGACTAGTTGGTTTGCTGATAATTGGTAGTCTAGTAGACTAGTTGGTTTGCTGATAATTGGTAATCTGTAAAGATAGTTCTAGATAGCTGGATCTTCTATGGGAAGTTAATCTTCGAAGCTGGATAAACTCTTTTTTGAGTTCCTAGAACTTGTGTCTGAAAACCGACAACTCAGTTTTACAATTTGTGTTTTACTCCATATTTCTATTTTTAACATTCCAGAGAGATTTTCAGGGGGAGATAAATGGGAGCATAACTTGCACCATTTCTGTTTTCACGTTCCACTGAAATTGGAATCCTTCACCATTTATGCATCTACATTTCTTCATGTATCTTTTCCAGCAGTGTTTGGACTCTTGTTTGATATGGGTATGGGTAACTCTGTTGACATGGAAGACACTGGAGACAACATATGATTTGTACCATTACCCTTTTGCTAACTGTACAAATTGTAGATCCCTTATTGGATACAGATAAAAGCTTCGGCTCTTTCTGTTCACTTATCTAGTTATCTAGGGGCTCCACAAGTTCCGTATTATGAGAGGCATATTCATTTTAGTTCTGAAGTGTATTCATTCTTTTCATCACTTAATTTTTCTCAAGAATATGTATTGAATCTGATATTAAATATATCTATTGGTACAAAAGTATATTAGTAGTCATGACTTAGAATTCTTCACATGGAAGCATTTAATGTTTCTGATTGATTTAATTTTCTACCATAAAGTTTATGAAAACTTTCCTTTTGACACATCTAAGTTCTCTTGCATATTCATTTCATAATGACAAAAATTAGAAGAATCTAACATTAAAGCAATCAAAAGTGATTGAGAACAAGTAATGTCCAGGAAGTTCATGATTTCTCTCGGTATACTAACGGATCATTGATAGGATCTAATGCAAGTTTTACTTCTATAGAATCAAAAAGTAAGCAATGTAACCTGGTAAATAGTAAAATCTGTTATGAAAGAAACATTAAAAAATATGCATGTCGTAGAATATCCATTTTCTTGATACAATAACTTGTGCATGTATCTTTCTCTAGTAAAACAAGACACTTCCAGCTTAATTGTTTATTCCATTCTGTTCAGGCTTCTCTGGAAAGCGAAAAGGAAACCTCTAATGATTTGAGAAAGAAAAACACAGGAATGTTTTGAAGAGAGAAGTATAAAGTTAGAAGAAACAAAAAAAAGTGTTCATCAACTACAGGAATCTATGCACAGGTAGTCAAAAATGATATACAAAAACTGGTGATAGCATGCTCAGAATAAACCAAACAATTAGGCTTTCATGCTCAATGCACAGAGGTCACAAGAAATTGCTCGTTTTCTTGCCCGTCAGGACCAATGATCTTCATGCCTTTCTCTTTCACACAGTAAGGGATCCATCAAAATGGATGGAACACACAGGATCATCAGGCAAAAATATGATCTCCTTCCACATTTTGGAATCTTCCATTTTGTCTCTTCTTTAATTTCCATTTTTATTGCTTTAATTCTAGTCCTTATTCTTTTATTAAAATATTCCTCAGTGTACCGCAGAAAGCAGGAATAAACATAAAGATATCTAGTATCCATCACTGCTATCACCTTCCTGCTTCACTCCCACTCACTATTACCTCCTGCTACACTCACTTCCACCTTTGCATCTACCCCCTCCCAAACCATTGTATCCTGCACCCGTCCCTCTACTTGTTGTCTGTATCCTTACACTACTCTTTTCATCAAATCCGAAACTGACATCTCTATCAAACTGTGGACCACTTGAACCACCTCATTGTCATCTGCCCTTAAACCACCAACCAAAGGGACACGTTTACTCTCTAAAAATCATGCTTATCATTTCTTACACACAGCACCCACTATTCCAAACACTATTAACCATCTTCCTCACTATTGCGACAATATTCTTTCTATATCTTGCGATACTTGGGAGAAAAAGGGGTTGAGGATTGGGTTGAGGGAATTCTGCACTTACTCTTGTCATCTTGAGTTTAGGTTGAACTGGTCATCACGTGGAAATGCTTGTAATTAAACCCAGTAAATATTACACCATTTAATTGGCAAACATTATCACATTGGTATAAATTTGCTCACGACTTCCAGTAATCCTGATCAAATCGTACAACAGTTGGCATGACCGCCTTGTTTACGATTGCTGCATTTCTTTTTATAAAGAAAGATAGCGCTGTATCTAGATTGCACTTTAGAAAACAGGACAAGTCAATTTTTGTAGGATGGCTATTATTTTGATATGGGTATTTGTTTATTTGATGTGATAATTAAATTTTCCCGACTTAATTAGGCTGGAAGAGAAGCTGAATAATTTAGAGTCAGAGAATAAAGTTCTTCGTCAACAAGCTGTGTCGATGGCACCAAATAAATTCCTTTCTGGACGCTCTAGATCAATCATCCAGGTATTTCGAAGACTACCTTCTGTGTCATAGCAAGAATATAGAACATTGGTGTCTTACAAAAGTTTCTGGGTTTTCAAATGGCGGAGGAGTGAGAGTGGTCATGTATTTGGGGATGCTAAGATGCATCTGGTAATAAACTCTCCTTAAGTTACTGCTTATTTTGGCAAAGGATGCCTTTTTAATCCTCAACTTGGTTTTCCATGTGCCTCAATTACATTAGGATTTGCATAGCCATTCATTTTCTGAAGTGGATGACAAGCCACAGAAATCACTTAATGAGAAACAACTGGAGAATCAGGATTTGTTCATTCGATGTATTGGACAGCACTTGGGCTTTGCAGGAAACAGGCCAATCGCAGCCTTTATCATTTTCAAGTGCCTTTTGCAATGGAGGTCTTTTGAAGTAGAGAGAACTAGTATCTTTGACCGGATAATCCAGACTATAGGTCATGCTATTGAGGTTTGAAATATAGAACCCAATGGTTATACTTGTGTTTTTCTCATTTTATTTAATTATAAAAATTTTAAACTTTGACATCCACAGAAGAACCAGGATAACAATGATGTATTGGCTTATTGGTTGTCAAATGCTTCAACCCTATTACTGCCACTCCAACGTACAATGAAAGCAAGTGGTCCCACTGAAATGGCTCCTCTACGTCGCCGATCATCGTCAGCTGCTCTATTTGGTAGGATGTCACAGGTAAAAAAAATTTCTCTTCCTCTTGAATTGCTGGCAAAAATTGATGGTTCATTTGAAAGTATTCTCTGTCAAGAATGATTAATACTCATTACTCTTTATTTTTAGAGCTTCCGAGGAAGTCCTAATGGAGTAAATATCTCTTTTGTGAATGGTTTGCCTGGTGGAGTTGAGACCTTACGCCACGTAGAAGCCAAATACCCTGCTTTGCTTTTCAAGCAGCAACTCACTGCATATGTGGGGAAAATTTATGGAATGATTCGGGATAATTTGAAGAAGGAGATTTCACCGTTGCTTGGATTATGTATTCAGGTATTAAAATTAGTTGTGTAGTCTCATCAGGTTCCATTTTTTTCTAAAGAATCAAATATATTCTGTTTTCTGATCATCTGTATTACTTTGTCTGGATCTTTAAATAGGCACCTAGAACTTCTAGAGCAAGTTTAGTTAAGGGATCATCACGATCTGTTGCGAACACAGCAGCCCAGCAAACTTTGATTGCTCGCTGGCAGGGAATTGTGAAGAGCCTTGGGAATTTTTTGAACACTTTAAAAGACAATCATGCCTGTAAATTCTCTGTTGCTTACATTCTTTTAGTATAATCCAACTGTGTCCCAGCTAAGGCTGAAATGGTTTGCTTGTAGACATTGTTAGATGATTATATCCAATCTCAAACCTGGCTTTGCAAAATTATTTAGGGAAATACAATGAAAAAATTATCTGAGTTTAATGTGTCTTTGAGGTGAATTAGCCTCTTCGTCTACTGGTTTCGACGCCTAATTTTATCTGGAGTGGAGATTATCTATAATGATGAATCTTACATTTTTTGTTTTCTGTATTTTTGTCAGGTACCTCCAATTTTAGTCTGTAAGGTGTTCAGTTCACACAGATATTTTCTTTCATCAATGTTCAATTGTTCAACAGGTGTAGTTTATCTTTTCCTTCTATTTCAAAGTCGCTAACTTTTATACTGCATGTAAAAATTGTTTCCTTATATTCTAGCGTAAACTGTTTGTTGGCTGCAGCCTTCTTTTAAGACGAGAATGCTGTTCATTTAGTAATGGTGAATATGTTAAGGCTGGACTGGCTGAATTGGAGCATTGGTGTTACAATGCAACTGATGTGGTACATGCAGTTTTATACTATTTAATTTTGGGATTTGACAAATTCTACTAAATGAAAATAACTCAAAACATTGCAGTATGCAGGTTCAGCTTGGGACAAGCTGAAGCATATTAGACAGGCCATTGGATTTTTGGTATACAGTTTTCCACTTGTTATATCTTTGCTCCATTATCTTACTGACTTTGGTTGTTATACTACTATTTAAAGGAAAATAATTTAATGACATGATTACCTTAGCATAGAAATTGCTTCAATCCAGGTTGTCCACCTAAAGCCAAAGAAAACACTGGATGAAATATGTCATGACCTTTGCCCAGTAAGTCAATATCTTCATCCAAAAACATAGGTACAGTTATACTTATGTCAAATCTTGCATTATATGAGTTGGCCTTTCTCTTTGTTATAGGTGCTGAGCATTCAGCAATTGTATCGAGTCAGTACAATGTATTGGGATGACAAATACGGCACACATAGCGTGTCTTCAGATGTAAGTTTATATGGATGCCATCACTCAATCTATTTTAGGGTCAATTTCTTCTAAAGGAGAGTAATTTCATTGTACAATACAGATATCTGTGGGGAAATTAATGACATTCATGATTTTTTGCTACCGTACACAGGTTATATCCAAAATGAGGGTGTTAATGACTGAAGATTCAAATAATGCTGTAAACAATTCTTTTCTGTTGGACGATGATTCCAGGTTAGCATTGTCAAGTTCCAATTGTACAATTTTTTTGCATGTTCTCTCTGTAATTCTTGCTTCCAATTTCACTTTAAATTACATTAGAACTTGAGAATTACTCGGGAACCTAAGGCGTATAAAAGTTGAGCAAATATAATCATGGAATAATTTTTGCGGCCGCTTCCATAGGTGTAGCATTATCTGGGATTCAAAAGTTTTTCCATTTCAGGGTTTTGCAAGCTTAGCCAAAAGGGCTGGGAAGATGGGAAGGGGAATTCTTGACTATGTTAATCAGTAGATTTTCCATATTTCTGCAATTCTTGCTATCGCTGTTATTTTCTTATATCGTTTTTTGACCAAGTTTTGTTCTCTCTTGATGGTCCTTTGCAGCATACCATTTTCAGTTGATGACATTTCCAAGTCCATGGAACCAATTGACATCTCTGATATTGACCCTCCAGCACTAATCCATGAGAACTCGGGATTTAGCTTTTTGCTGCCTCAATCTAACTAAACCTAACACAGTTCCATTTTTTGGCCACTCTCACTTCTGAAAAACATAGGTTTACATTCTGACCTTAACTTTTGTAATTGTAGTCAGCTGTTCAGCTTTTCTCCTTTTTTTGATCCACACCTTTTGTTTCCATAAGCTAGAATCGTACTTTCTTCATTAAGTAGATGCTATGGCACCTCAAACTCCAGCCAAATATACATGAGAAGAGAGAACTGAACTGATATTTTTATGTTATCGATCTATGGCTATGGTGTGTAATATTAGCTGTTTTGAAATGTATGTAAATATAATGGAAAACTTAGTGAAGCAAACTTGTTTGTAATTATGTGTTCACGGGAATCCCTTTTTAACTTCAAGAATAATAAAAAGGACTACATGCTTAATGTTCTTAATATGCATCTTTAAAAACATGCTAGCTTTCTGGGAGTTTTATGAATTAAATCATCACAAAATGAAGAATGAATATGTATATAATATAATAGGAGAAATTAAGCTGAGATTTTTAGCCTAACATAGTGTAATAACATTATATCCATTCAAATAGAAATCTAATACTGAGTGTATTATATCCATTTGATAAGTTTTATCCGTTTCTTTTAGTCATCAACTGTCTGACTTGCTTCAAGACTTCTCTATAAGTCCTGCTTTTATTTTTTTTACTTACTTTTTTATATTTTAAATACGATTTATACTTAAAAATATATGAAAAAAATAAAAAAAATTGGTGCGAGAATCATATTTTCAGTCCCCAATTAACGGGGGAATCCCACGCCATTAAGGGAAGGGCAGGGGCTGGGCAAACATTTTGCGATCCTTGATCATCAAGCCATTTCTTATATTTATTTAGGACGATTATATTGACACTATAGTTTTTCTTTGTTACATCATATTTGAATTGGAGTTAAATGGCTTCAGGCACGGATTTTCCGTTTCTGAAATCACGATATCCATTGCTATTACTCTTTACCAACAGAATGTTAGCAACCACAAATTCGCTGTTAATTTGAGGGTCGTTGATAGTTACCGACGGATCGCGTCGTATGTAAAGAGTAAACCTTTCACCAACAAATTTTCTGTCGGTAAAGTTTGAACAGATTCCGTTGGTAAAAATCTTAACCATTACCAATCGATTTTCCATTAGTAAATATATATCATTACAATTTGTAAAAATCAGTGTTGTAAATAGTGGTATAGGTGCAAAGCGTGGCAAAAAGATTATTAATTTTTTTTATTGTTTAATAATTATAAATTTTTTAACTTTTAGCCAACTGAATTGAAAAGTTCAAAAAGTTGTTTAATCACTTATTAGACCACTAATTTATAGAAGTCATCTTCAAAGATTTTGTTATCAACTTTTGATGTGAGATAGAAATTCCTTTGGTTTGGCATTATTAAATTGATTAATATCATCAACGGATTTTTCGTAGTTAATATGAATTAATCTTCACCTACAAAATTTTCGTTGTTGAAGAGGCTGAATTTTTTTTTTTGAAACAATTAATTACCCTTCACCTATGTATATTCCGTAGGAGAATGTATGAATTTTTTAATTATTAAAATTGATTAATATAACAACGACAATTCCGTGAGTAATATCATCTACTCTTCACCCACGGAAAATCCGTAGGTGAAAGGTTGACACATTTTTTTAGAAAAAAAAGTTGAATTACATCACCTATGGAAATGATGTTGGTAAATGGTAAACATATTAAACAACAACATTAGGTACGGTATATCCGTTGGTGAAGAACTACCATTTTTACTAACGAAAATTCCGTTGGTGATTTTCGTAATTAAAAGTCTAATACTTTTACCAACTGATAATCCATTTTTAATTACCAACGGATGCTATCCGTTGGTAATTTTTCGTATGTGAAAAGCTGATTTTTAGTAGTGTTTGTTTTGTGGGGTGGAGTGAAATACAATGGAGAATAGCAAAGAAGAGATTCAGCAGCATGTGTTTCTTGATGACACCTCTCGATTAACCAGAGGAAAACGGTAGTGCACGTCTTATAGGGTGGATGGTTTCGCATGAAGGATGGAAAACAAAACACAGTCTGAATTCCCAAACTAGGAGTCAACCTAGCTTTTTCTTATAAGGTTGTGTTAGGAGTTTTGGGACTTCGAGTTTTGGTCTTCAAACTGAAGTGGATTTCGGAAATACATTTAGGTGGGGGAAGGTAGGAACCCAATATCCAACCAAGGGTGGTTGCACGTTGAGATTTTATTTAACTCATTGGCCGTATTAACATAAACACATGCAGCTAATTATCAGATAAATAAGAGCAAGCTAAATTATTAACGTTAAATGAAACCCAAAGTAAAAGATGAGGGAATCGTATATAGATATCGTAGGAGGAAAAAGTTGGAATTTTTTTTTGAATGTCTTCCTCTAGTCTCTAACCTTAAGTCAGTAATTTTATTCATCAACAGTGGTGATCATCACTAATTTAGGTGACAATTGACCCCTTGGACGCCCTGATTCATTGTCCTATAGAGTTGTAATGCATTAATTCAATGGACAATGAATTAGGGGATAGTTGCCATCTAGATTGGTGATGATCACCACTAATGATGAATGTCATTATTTAGCCGAAGTAGATTAAATAAACCATAAAGGATAAAGAATATAAAGATGAAACAAACACTAATGTAACTTTTATGAGAAACATATAACGTAGACTTAAGTAAAACGAATATTTTGACATGGTCCTCCCTAGTTTGTAAGATTAAATGGTCGAAAGAGTTAGTTACAAAGGAAATTGAGAAAGGTGTAAAATATGAAGGAAAATTGAGCATATGGCGCCCATAATGAGAGCTTCAAAGAGGAATCCTTATAGTGAGTGAAAATTGTGGCCTAGTTTCCCTTTAGCTTCTGGGACAAAAACATACATTAAAGGTCCTATTTGATCAATAGGTAACTTCAAAATAAGAGCCAATCACAATATTCTTTGTTTGGGAAGTGTTTATAAACTGATAGAAATGAGTGGTGGATAAGTGAGTAGTAATTGTGGGTGTCGTGAAATATTTGAATAAAAATTGATTTGACACTTTTCTTACGATTTATAAACACTTGCCAAACATATGCTAAGAGTCGCAAAAATTTTAAAAATCTAAAGTTTGTATAATGGAAAACATGATAGATATTACTGCACGGAAAGAAGGAAGTAGCAGTGTCAATAAGGAAAATGGAATGGTGTAGCACATGTTCTTGCAAAGGAAACGATATTTATTTATCAAAATAGTGTCTTCCGATCCTCATTGTAAACAGCATTTATGCGTATATAGCTTAATATTTTTTTTGTAGTGTTTGTCAAAAAAAAAAAGAGTGAACCGATTTTTTTACCGTTTCAATGTGAAATATTTAGAAACTAAACTACATGAACAATACAGAGAGGGTTGAAGTTAATGTAAAATGATACAAAATTATTGATGGCTATTTTTAATCATATTGAAACACTTGAAAAATAAATAGTCGTACTTACTCTAGAAATAAAATTGTCGTACTTACTACTTACTCTTTGATTAATATGTGACTTTCATTCGAATTGTCCATCGTTATAACAAAATACGCAATTTTATCTTCTATTCTTTTATAATCTCAATTTCTGGGAAAATTGCAGCCGCGGTTCCAAACCTTTCATTTTGTTGTAGATTACACCCAAACCTTTAATTTTGCGGTCGAAGTCCCAAACCTTTATATGTAATTGTATCGTCGGTCTCAAACCTTGAATTTCATCCAAAAAATCGTCAGTAAACGTTGCTACAGTAATTTTGACTCGAACAAATTGCAGCGTCGGTCTCAAACTTTTCATTTTGTTGCAGATTACACTTAAACCTTTAATTTTTACGGGCGAAGTCCCTAACCTTACATATAATTGCAACATTGATTCATTCACGCATTATGTCCATAAACCGTCAGTCAACGTTGAAACAATAATTTTGATTCAAATGACAACTTAATTGATAGGTAAAATTGTCAAAATAAATTATCCAAAAAAATATTTATCTTCTTCAAATTCTTCAATCTTTTCACGGTCATCACATTCTCATAATCGATAACTATCCGATTAGATAACAATCTGATCCAGTTTTTTATAATAATCAAATTACTAAATTATTTTTATGACATGTTATTTGTCACTAATATAAATAAATAATAAAATAAAAATAAATAAATTACATTTAATACTATAATTTGTATGTATTAAAGATTGCACTTTCCCTCCCCTAATGACAAGGCATATAAATATTACAGAGAATGTTTCGCTGTTACTCTTAAAATATTAATATTTTAGTAGAATATACTAGTTTCGAAGAATGTAATTTTATAAGATATACTATTTTATTAAAAATTATGTTATTGCTCTTGAAGAGTATTTTAAAATTTCAAAATAATAATATGTTTTTGCAAGAAGCAATGTTATATTAATATTTTATCAAAATATTACTTATCATTGAAGAGCATGATATTACAAATTAAATGTCGTAGAAGAATATTGAGCTATTTCTCTCGAAGAAGCATATATACTCTAAGCCGAGGCGATTAAACATATATATCAGTTAAAAGTGTTTCAAGAGGCAAGTGAGATAACTTTTTACTCGAAAGAGTCAAAGCTTGAAATTAGATTACAAGGACTTTTTATATCAAAGCATCTTAAAAAAATTCTTCATTTATAAATAGCATCTTATTTTGACTCTTCTATTTACTTTTCAAAAAAAAATTATTGATTTTTTCGTATTTTATTTAACAAGTTTTTTACAAGCTAATGATCAATCAATTCAGGCGCGATTCGAATAATTTTGAAAATAGGGTATTAAAATTTGTAGCTTATTGAATACAATATTTGTAACTTATTAAATATCATACTTGAAACTTATTTTAATTTTTAGAATACGAATATTTCAAACTCACTCTCTATTTGTATTCTATATAATTACATTTAATGAAACGGTAAGTTTCAACGCTCCTCTATTTAAACTATGCATATTATATTGAATATTTTAACTATTAATATTATAAAATATATATTTAACAGGAAAACGAGGAAAAAGTAATAAATGGTTGTTAAAAAATCAAAATAAAGAGCACGGTGAATTGTATAAAATATTATTCTTTAAATTTAAATATACTTTTTATTATGATCGAGATATTTTTTTATTTTTTATTTTAAAAAAAAAAGAGTTTTTGGAAGATGTTATACATGTACTAATTAGGTCATTTTAAAAAAATTGCCAATTCAACGATTTTGCAATAGTTCATATATGAAAATTACCAAAAGATAACATATTTATACCAATCTCTCTCTCCCCCTCCCCTCCTCTCACACATAGAGGGTCTCGTCCAGTATCGATTGCTGCGAATTGAAGTCACAAGTGCAATTGGAAGAAGATGGTAAGTTACGGTCCCTCCTAACCAATTGATCTCAATTTAGTTGATTGCTATAAATCGAAGTCTGCAGCATTATAGATCAAGATGGATACAGATGTATTTATTTAAATCATCTATTCAAGTTTCAACTTTTATTTTTACAGAATGTTATGATTTTGAGGAGGGAGAAGTATTGTTAGCGTATGAAAAGACGGATATCATTTTGTGAATGGGATCATTCGGAGCAAAATTTATTGAATCTTAAATTTTACATCTCGTGTTTGCGGTTTTATTTATTTGATTGAATATATTCTTATGGGCACATTTCTTGTTGCCTGGATTCTGTGGATTATGCTTTGGATAAGGCTTTAGTATGTTCTCTTTGTCTTGCGGTAGCTGAAGTGTAAGGCATCTGGGTTCCATTTTAGTTGTTGTGCTAAGGGCTTAAAAGTATCGATACATGGTATTTCAGTATTTGTTGCAGAATTTTGGGTTTTGTATCTACAACCATTTACGTAGGGAACATAAATTGGAAATTTCTCTTTAGTTTTTCAGAAACAAAATGGAAAATTTTATCCTTTTATTTTTATGTTACTGAGTTTGCCTTTTGTCCTTAAAATAATGATTAAATTTCACTGCATTCAAGAAAAAAGGCATGTCTATACAATAGTTTATAGGACACGTTTTTGATATCGATAGATTTGGAATAAAATGAAAAATGGAATTGATTTTTATGGAAAACTTTGTCCTTTAATATTATTTGTTCTTCATTTCATATATTCTATAAGGAGACAGGGGTTGTTCACCTTAACTTGAAACTTTTGAATCATGTAGTTAATAATTTATTGAGGGTGGAGAGTCAAATGCTATGTAGGCATTCTTTACTTTGGCCAGGTGCATCAATCCTAAATTTGCTGTTGATTATGATATATTTGCTCTCTTGAGATTTGCTTAGATTACATTGTTACACATCATAGAAAATATTTAAATGTACAAGCCCTATTACTGAGTACGTACCTACTTAATGTAGGTTTTCAGTAGCAAATGTTACAAGTATTACCCTACAGTTAGAAATAGTTATAACGCCTCGTATATATTTTTCATATGTTGGTAGTAATTTTTGCCGAAACATTTTAGCACATTTGTGAGAATTAATTTTGATAAGGAATCTGTCAGTAACCAAGTCGATTATGTCAACTAGATGAATGTCAAAAAGTAAGTGCTTGTTCTTTGTCAAAACAACATGTTGGTTTGGGTTTTATATGACTTGGCAGCCTCAACACACTCCACAGGTGAATCTCCAGTTTGATCATTATTTAGATGACTTCACTAAAGGTAAAAGCACAATGGCTTATCATGAATGGACTTGGGAGTTGGACTCTGATGAGAAGGGCGCAAGGTGGTCTCCAGAAATCTTATTCCTTTTTTTTTTTTTGGGGTGGGAGATGGGCTAAATCAACTCGTAAAATTTGGAACTTTACTGAGATCCTTGCAACTTGTGAAATATAGACAAGTAATCCTATACCTACTTAAATGTAGCGTGTCTTTTATTTACTAAAGTTAATACGTTGGCAATTACCCTGATGAGATGACTCATAGGAGTATGCATTAAGATGTGTTCATTCTTTAAGGGTTAGTTTCTTAGTTTTTCATGCCAATCATTTGATCCATAGATGAAAACTCATGGTGATATTTTTCTAAGACAGTGATCCTCACTGTCTAGGGATCCAATATGCTTGCATACAGTATGAGAGCAGTATATAACAGAGATTCAAGTATTATCTAAATATGACGCGTTCGATTGGCATTTGATCTAAATTAACTTGATCGCTAATTTTTCATTTCTCTTTCTCTTCTGTATTCTGTCCTCGATATGATGATTCTTTCTTTCTTTCTTTCCTTTTTCAAAATTTCCCATGTTTTCATCATTTAAGTTTTTGGCAGGAAAAGGAAGCCAAGAAGGAAGCGTTTAGAAAGTACTTAGAATCCAGTGGAGTTCTTGATGCTCTGACAAAAGGTTGCAATTATTTTAACCTTTATTTTGATTTAAATTAGTGTAGTTATTACAACTTCTTTTTCTCAACCTGTTCCCCTTGATAAAAATGTTCTCTTCATTGTAGTGCTCGTTGCTCTATACGAACAGAACGACAAGCCTTCCTCAGCTGTTGAGTGAGTATATCACAAGCAACCCAAAATCATTGTTTTTTCTTGTTTTTCTAGTATCAATATGGTGCAAAAATGCCTGAAAAGATAAGATTAGTCCAGATGTAGTTTCAAGAGTCAAATGTGTTTCATGTGATGTTGGTAATTTGGATTCCAAAAAGCAAGAAAGAACCTATGGCATTTCGATGTGACCAGGGGAAAGAGTTGCCTCCTCATCCATTCCGTTTCTTAGTTGTCTTACACCTGTTGGTGACATATATGCATCTTTCGTGACATATACTCTTATTTAAAATAATTTTGTTGAAGCAATAATCATATGATGAACACCTACAAATATTTCTGTGTTGACAGGTTCATCCAACAAAAATTAGGTGGTCCGAGTCTGTCTGACTATGAAAAGTTGCAAGCGGAAATGTCTGAATTACAGATACGACACAATGAGCTTTTAGCTGCGCACCAAGAAAAATGCCAGGAGGTATGACTTAATTTGTTTATTTTTCTGCTGCAGTTATTTGTTGCAGCTTGTAAGAGTCTGAGAGTAATTTTCTTTCTTTTGGCCAATAATTTTAATGCACCCAAAATGCTACTTGAGAATCCATCAACACTAGTTGGTTAAGGCAGAATTTTCTACTCTTGCAAGTTCCTTAACATAGTCGGGCTTTGTTACTTTTAGTCCATTAGAATGGTCTTTTTTGTTTAAAAAAAAAAAAAACAAACTAACCTTTCTGTTCAAATAAATTTGTTTTCACAAAGGGAAATACCTATTAGTTTTCTACTTCTCATTCAAGTTGCCAAAATCAGATGAAGTTTCAGTTAAAAGATCAGTGAGAATCTGAAGTTATTCGCCTTGCTTGAATTTCTTTATAAGTTTGTCCATTTCTATGTATTTATTTCTTTTGGGGTCTCTTGGAGGACTAATGGACCGTTATGAAGATATGGTAGTGATGTCGCATGTAAATCACATCCAAATTGAAGACTCATGGAAGGTTTCTGACAAATTGTGTAAATAAACACAAGCTATCGAACTTGAATGTCGAGGGCATTGTGTAGAACTTTTTAAGTCATAGATTAAGATAAGATTTTGTGCTTCCATTGTTTCTGAATATCGTGCGCCTCGTAATCGCTTTTCCTCATCTTTCCATAAATTTTTTTTGCAGTTCGAGGAATTCAAAAACTCCCATGTTCAGGCATCAACCAAAGAAACAGTCGAGGGTGAATCCCCTAGCTAACTGCTACAAGGATTTAGGATAGCATTATTTAATACGATCCTGAAATTCTGGTTTTCAATGTTCCAAAACGTGCCTCTAGAATTCTTAATTACTCGTTTCTGTTGTAAAAATCCCACTTGAGTTAACTTAGTATCACAAGAACCACATGTATTTGTTCGATACACAACCTAGTACATACTGATTTGCTGATTGCTATGGGTGATTTCTCATTGGTGTAATTCCATTCCATTTTGTTACTTTTGATTTTCAGTCTCTCTTTCTTGTTTATTACGTGTGACATCAGAGGAGAGCGGGTACTTAAAGTTGTGAAGTGTTTTAAAGTAAGTAAATAGTTGTTTCTAAATGTGTTTGGATATATTATTATTTTTTCTTGCTTATAAGTAGAAAATGAGACTTATTTTGATAATAATGCAAATGTTATTTTTGGATGAAAGTAACTTTAATTTTAAGTTTCACCAACAAAAAGGTTGATCATTCTAGAATTTTAATTATTTACTTAGGGTCTATTTTATGTAGATTTTGTAGAATACATTTTGTGGGAAGTGATTTTTATTTATTTATTTATTATTATTATTTTTTAATATGTGGTTGAAAAGTACGAAAAAGTTATGGGTCCACATACAAAATTGTTTTATTGAGTGAACGTGTAATTGAAAAATTTTTCTATAAGCAAGTTTTTTAAGTTTAGCCAAAAATATTCCCAAACATGTAAAATTTTAATTAACAATAGTGGGAGGAAAAGTTATTCAAGAAAGAGAAGACTTGGCACTCTCTCTCGAAGGCCTTGAAGCAACTTTGACAAGGTACCTAAACATGGCCACTTGAAAAGGACTTGCAATTAGGGATAAGAACAGTTTAATCCTACAAATGTAAATTACTTTTGTTCGGGGCTATATAAAATAAGGCTTTGCGGTTAAACTAATGTGAAGTGGCGCATTTATAAGCTCCAATTTGACATTGATTAAAATCCTGAAGTGACGCATTTATAAGCTCCAATTTGACATTAATTAAAATATGGATTTTAGTCTAAGTTGAAATCAATAATTAATTTTAATCACATATTTTATGGGTCTCACAGTTTTTCAATTACGATTTTATCATTTTTATCAAAATTTACAAAAAAAATAAAAAT
>CAIGRN010129433.1:0-12127 GCA_903798345.1 Fraxinus anomala
CAGCGATCATGTCCAAACTGTAACAGATCGAGTCAAATTGAGGAGCGATCATGTCCAAAGTGCAACAGATCGAGTCAAATTGAGGAGTCGGCTGAAGAGATGGGTTTATCTCACTTTGCTATTTCGTAAATATAGTCATTCAACGGGATTCAAGATGTCAAGGCTGTTTGTGTATATTGAAGGATATGTCACAAGTTTTTTTTCAACAAAAGTAGTATCTTTTTTATTTTCGAATTTTACGATAGACAAATTAGTTTTTATCTTATTTATGGTGAGGGCCCCTCCAACAGGATATCTGCTATCTAAAACACTTCTAATAAATAAAATACTTTCGAAAAATTATCTAAGTAGATTCAAAAATAATTTTTGACTTTTCAAAAATCTTGTCAAACGAGTTCTAAGAATATACAACAAAAACTACCTCTTCGATCTAAAAATTCTTGTATTTGAAAACAGCTGTCCGCATAATAAAAGATAGACTAGACTTGCATCAAATACCTGAAATTAGATTGCATCCCAATTATTTCCAATGTCAAACCGACAGTTTTAACATTATTTACTTTCCAGTTGGAAGAGGAATATCCACTAAGAATTAAATTTTCATGTGTTGCATTGTCAATGCGAAACGTGTATTTCACAAATATATACATCATTTCACTCAAGGCATAAACTCCAGATATGTCTATTTCATTTTGATCTCAAATCTCAAATGGATCTAAGATCAAAGACTTATTTCTTCATGGCTCACATCCAAGGGTTGAAATAAATTCATCATGTATAATCAGTGGGAAGGTCATATCAGAACAAATCGAAAAAATAACTTTTAAACTTAGTCAAACGGATTTGAACTCTTTTAAATTCATATCCGATGAATCTTTTATGAGATTATAAGTTAGTCAAACATCAATGTTAACCATACATTTTATTGGACTCACAATTTTTATCTACTTTTAACCACAAATTTCAAGAAACCCACCAACTTATAATTTTCGAAAGTTTGTCAAACAGGGTCTAAATTACTGTTGAATAACTTATTTTCCAAGTACACTTTAAGGATTCAGTATAGATTAACGAGCTTTTCTATAATTTTTATAAAACATTAATTTTGCCTGTAAATACTTGGCTAATCGATCATATTGTCTAATTGGTCGAACTTATACTCAAACACTAGATATTTTCATCCGTAAGTAGCTCATATATTGTTGAAATTTGGGTGTGACCCGAATTCCTTTTGTTGAAATTGTTTGAAGTATTGCAGAATTCTAATTAAAGTGCACGTCAAGGAGAATTCAATTTGGAATGTTGTTGGAGTCTTATGTCAAGTTGAAGTTCTATTTTGGAAGTCCATTGGGAGTTGAAATTTGTATTAGACTTGAAGATGTTGAATTATGGAACGGGAAGAAAAGTCGCCGCTTTTTCGCTACCCTACCCCTAGTTGGACACTCGAACGAGGCCTGGAGAAAACAAATCGAGACTTTGTCGCCCGCCTGACGCTGCGGGGTTATTCGACCCAAGCCCGTTTCGCGTTTTAACACTTTTTACATTCTACTTCAATTGCAACTCATCTATTAAAGTTTTGAACGTCCCCTTACATATTCCCTAGAAATACTAGACTCTTCTTTACAATTTGTAATAGTGTGAGATATATGATTACTAACTTTTAGAATCATTGTAATTTTTCTCTCTTCTCAATTATTTCTTAAGTCAATAAAATCTCCTAATTCCTCTGTCATACTCTTGTCTTCTTCATTATTTTGTTCTTGATCAAATATTTTATATTGTGTCATATAACTTCAACATCTAAATTCGGTGGTTGGTTTCACAACAAGTGGTATCAGAGCCTAGGTTCAGTAGTTCAACACAACGCAGAATTTGATTTGTTCGAAGTTTTTGTTCGTGATGGCTACCATAAAGTATGACATTCTGCTTTTGGATCGAAACACTAGATTTTCGCTATGGTAGGTTAAGATGCATTCAGTACTCGCACAGCTGGATTTGGATGATGCGTTGCTGAGAATTGATAAGATGTCAGCAACTTTGACCGCAGAGGAGAAATTACGGAAGGATAAGAAGGCAATTTCTCACATTTATCTTCATCTATCTAATATCATTCTTCAGGACGTTTTGAAGGAGAATTCTGCAGCTGCTTTATGGTTGAAGTTGGAGCAATTGTGCATGATTAAAAGTCTGACAAGCAAGTTGAACATCAAGCAGCGTTTATAATCTCATCGCATGACAGAAGGAAGATCATTGGAAGATCACCTGACTGTATTTAAAGAAATCGTAGCTGAATTGGAAACTTTGGAAGTAGAGTATGATGAAGAAGATTTAGCCTTGATTTTATTGTGTTCGTTGCTCGCTTCGTATTCTTCATTTAGAGACACGATCTTGTATAGTCGTGATACTCTCACTATAGATGAGGTATATGATGATTTGTATTAAAAAAAAAAGATGAAGCATTTGGTTTCTGAGGCTAGAGATGGAGCTGGCCTTGTTGCTCATGGTGGTTTTGGAAGGGGCACATCGAAGTCGAAGTTTAGTAATCAAATTTGTAACTATTGCAAAAAGAAAGAGCACTTGAAGAAATATTGCTACAAATTACAGAATAAAGAAAAGATGGCTGCAAGTAGATATTTAGATACTTTAGGTGAAGAAAACCTCATGGAGAACATTGATGGAGATCTCTTGGCTATTTCTGACGTCGAATCTAAACCAGAGGAGGATTAGATTCTTGATTCAAAGTGTGTGTTTCATATGTATCCTAATAAGGATTTGTTTACTACATATGAAACTGTTTCCAAAAATGTCGTGGTTATGGAAAACAACGCACATTGTCGGGTTGCTGGAATTGGTATAGTCAGATTGAAACTTTTGGATAGAACAATTAGAACACTTGAACATGTTCGACATGTTTCAGATTTGAAGAAGAATTTCATCTCTTTGTCAATTTTTGATTCAAAAGGTTATGAGTTCTTTGGTGGATGTGGAGCCTTGAAGGTTTGTAAAGGTGCCCAAATTGTATTAGAGGGACGGAAAATGTCACAGTTATACATCTTGTAGGGACGTGCAAGATTTGGAAGAGTCAATCAGCACATGTTCAGTACCTTTGCGGACATTCAGTTTGGTGCAATATCTTTAGGAGCTCATAAATGGTCAGATTTGAAGAATACAACTTAGTGGAGTTTAGAAAATATAGAAAATGCAGCTTTGCAATCATCACCTGTAGTGCTATTGTATTCAGTTACTACAGACGGACATAATGGAAAAATATATGTGGATATTGATTTTGTTGAGCATACTTTAAGTGGAGTAGAAGGTGTACAATCTAGCAAATGGCCTTCTGTAAAAGCATTTTGTATTGATTATGCTTTAGGGTGTGTTACAACCTATTTTGATTAATTTAAAATTATTATAATTTTTTTTTGAAATTTAAGGTAATTCTACAGAGTAGTGATTAGATTCATTGGAAGAGGTGGAGTTTTATTTTTTGTTTTTGTTGGAGAAATTAATTTTTTGGTTATTGTTAAAGAAGTGTGTTAATTCATTAGCAAAATTCGTGTCAATGTGAAGATTGTTGAAATTTGGGTGTGACCCGAATTCCTTTTGTTGAAGTTGTTTGAAGTATTGCAGAATTCTAATTGAAGTGCACGTCAAGGAGAATTCAATTTGGAATGCTGTTGGAGTCCTATGTCAAATTGAAATTATATTTTGGAAGATCATTGGGAGTTAGAATTTGTATTGGACTTGAAGATGTTGAATTATGGACCAAAAAAAAAGTCGTCTCTTTTTCGCTAGCTGGACGCTCGAGCAAGGCCAGGAGAAAACAAACCGAGACTTGGTTGCTCGCCTGGCGCTGCCCTGTCGCTCGAGCGATGAGGCCCAAACCCGTTTCACGTTTTAATACGTTTTTGACATTCTACTTCAACTACAATTCATCTATTAGGATTTTGAACGTCTCCTTACATGTTCCCTATAAATACTAGATTTTTCTTTACAATTTGTAATAATATGAGATATATAATTATTAGCTTTTAGGATTATAAAAATTTCTCTATTTTCCATTATTTCTTGAGTCAATAAAATCTCTTAATTCTTTTGTCATATTCTTGTCTTCTTCATTCTTTTGTTCTTGATCAAATATTTCATATTGTGTTATATCATTTTAACATCTCAATCCGATGGTTAATTTCACAACAAGTGATATCAATCCAAAGATTTTGGTGGTAAGTGTCGTGGGTTATCCAAAGATAAATAGAACAAAAAAGGAAAATGAAGAATTCCTTCCACGCTTTCGAAACGATTTGTCAACAACCAGTGATCAACCAAAGCAGGTAACCCTGTGGAGGTATCACCCTACTGCATCCTCAACACAATGCCTAGTTGAAAGACGATTTTGCAAGCCGAACTTAAGAGTAGATCTTTTTTAATTCCTTTATCTTATCTAAAAGCTGCTTTTGTTCCGCTTGAAAAGTTAAAGAACACGCCATTTGGATTAAATGATTTACGGATTGATTAAATAGTCGAGTTGGTTGAGTTACCTTTGACAATTATAATGCTATTACAAGATAACAATGTTTTAATAATTTTTTCTCACATCTCTCATACTATCATCTTGCAAATATTGTTCTCAGATCAACTCTCTACTCCATTCAAACCACAATCGGTAATGTGTTCATTTTCCATTTTCTATGCAATCTGCTAACCTCGTTTTTCGCACTCTAGACGTGGATAACAGATATTGGATCCACTTGCGTTCTTTCAAGCTAATTTCAACACGCGTTGAACGATTGTCAATCGACAATAAAATAAGGCTTGGACGTCGGAGAAGTTTTATAACACGAGACAAAAATGTTTGACTCCGACAAAATATACGCAATAAATTATACGATAATGAATGACCAACTTAGAACCAAATTCAAAATCAAGATCACAACTCAAATACTAAAACCCAAGATTAATTAGAAAGAAGGAGAGTATATGGCTTGTAGTTAATATTTTTGCATTAATCCCAAATGACATAAATGGGAGATATTTATAGTGTTACATGTGAAATAGTAACCATTGGATAGAAGGACACGTTGCTTCATCTCCTTTACTGAAGCATCACATCCTATGAATCAACTTTGATTTCACTAGCTTGCGGTGCATTAAATGTCTCAAAAAGAAGGCGGTCACCACATAACCTACGTTGACGATTGACCTTTCTACTCATTACAACAGTCCAATCAATCATTTTAAAATGATTTCATATATTCAAGATCTTCAAACGTGGATCGTCACTAGCTTTAATTGAGCCTCAGATTATGCTTCATTGAACCTCGCCACTTCGACAAAGAAACTTCATTTGGACTTCGGATTTATCTTTAGCATAGGGGCTTCGAAAGGGGTCAGCCTCATGAGTTGCTTCGGTATGAGTGGGCTTCGTTGGATCGGCATCGTTTGAACTCTGATAGGTACTACTCTACGTGAGATGCCACATGGCTTCGACAGAAGGTGTTTTGATGGATCGACTGAGTCACGTGGATGTCTAGGTGGGCGAAGCATAACACAATCGATCTTTCTTGAAAAAATATCCACTATTTATTCATTCTCAACCCAAAACTTTGAATAATTACTTTTTAGATTAAGTTATAATGTCAACTTGCGAATCTGCCACTTAAGGAGAAAATGACACTGCCACCACAATAACAAATCATTAAAACCCACACTGCAAGTTCCCATTGGTCAGATGTTAAACATAATTAACTATGGTTAAGTTAATTAACTCAAGGGTTGACAAATTAAGCTGTGCTGGTAATGTGGGCCCTGTCTCTTTTGTTCGGACATATAGCACGGAAAGGAGCATGAACACGTGGCATGATATGGTTGGCTATATAGAGTTAGGTATTAGGCAATGGTCAGCTTGTTAGAAACTATTATGTGATTTGCTTTAAGACTTCCAAATCTTCAAAAGATTTTAGAATGGAAAAATCATTGACTGTTTCATGCATTGCCTAACTTGAGTATCAATATGGGATAATATATTTTATCTTTTGTAAGTGTCAATGTGATTGCGATGCAACAATCGAGTTTTATTCCCGTTTATTAGGATAAATTGGTCAAATAAATAGATCCATTAAGAGATGTATTGTTCAACATTTCATGTATCGATTGGATTTTATCCAAGGCAAGTCCCTTCAATCGGCTAGCTTAGGTGTTCTCCATTTTTCCACCTTAATGTCTGAAGTTGGTATGATGCTATTAGAGTTAAGAGAGGGGCCGATATACCTTTTTAAAGGAAATTCATGTGCTAATTGCTGGCCTTAACTTCCTTCTAATCCTCAAACTGCACTCTCTTAACTTCATACTTCCTAGCATGAGGCCCATAATTCATCCAAGGGGACGAGCTTTACGAATTTCACGTTCTACATTATTTATTATACTTCAACATTTACGAGTTTTATTTTATTCATGAAAGGAACGAAGTCACCTTTCTATTCCTTTCTTAAGTTCAACTTGATTAGTTTTTTCTCGTGTAAATATTATATAAAGTTTGTTGTTTGAGTCAAGCTTAATGGTGGCTATTGTTGTTAAAAAAATATTAAACCAAATGTACTTTGTAAATCAATAAGGAAAAAATAATTTGTATGTACTTTTTCTTATGATCATCAATTCTACTTCTCGAATTCTATTCAAACGTAAGATAATCAATTAAATTCTAACAGACGATCTATTGGTAAACTATTATAAGATAATATATTAAGGTGATAATTTCCCATTTAAACACTCTAAATGGGAGCTTACCTCGATTAAGTCAAACCCAAAAATAGTATTATTTTTTATTGTTTTCCTTGAGAGGAAAAATATATTATTACATTACATCATCAAAATATTGTTTAATTTAAAATTATGACTTAAATACATTATCTTTTCATGGTGTAACGTATGACCCATTGGTTCAATGACTACAATTCTATCAACAACTTTTACGGCTAGTTTTGGGCAGGAATTAATATAAGGTTATATGTCACGTTAGATAAATATGACAAGACATCATTAAATAACAAAACTGAAGTCATTGAGCTAATATTATTCGCATCTACCAATATGAAATTCTTCAATTATATTCGAACCTTTTATAGTGATGAAATTGGAAATTATTATAAAGTTATACGATGCGTTAAGCTATATGAGACTCTACATAATTAAAAAAATAAACGTGGCATCATAAAATATTCCCCTTGTAAGGCCAAGTACTAAAGAATAGAAGGACGAGATCTATGCGTTGTTATGTCCACACAATTTTCATTTACCACTGAAGCGTCAATTATTACCTAAATTGAAGATGATCATCACTGACGATAGATATCATTCTTTAAACAAATTTTGTGACAAACTAACTAATGGCACAATGATTGCCATTTGTAACCAAAATGAAACAAGTTTTATTGGTATTTAATTCTTTTATAATTAAATTAAATATAAGTAATAATTCATAATTAAACTAGTTTGGTTCAACTAATCAAACGGTGCGTTTGAAATATGCACAAATAAACTGTGTGTTCTCCCAGCAAAGCAAATGCTTTTGCCATAAATTATAATTTCAATTCCTTAATTATCATTCCTTAATAGTTTAGAAGTATTAATTAAACCAAAATTCTTTAACTACTATAAAGGCTAGCCAAGATTGTAGGTACTTAAAAAGAATAATGCTATTTATAGTAAAAATTATCGATAATTGTTTTACGTGACATATATGTGACAGTTTGTTATTTAATACACAAGCCAATAAAAAACCACTACATTAATATGCATCAAATAACAAATTGTCGTATATATGTTACGTAAAATAATTATCGATAGTCTGAACTATGAATAACATTACTCATTTAAAAATGAGGCTTTCTTATTATTTTCATGGAGACGTTATAAAAGTTCGTTAGACACGCAAAATGAAGTCTAAATATTGAGTCATTCTATTTAAAAGTTTAAGTTGTATAAAGTCAAATGTTTATTTATTTAAATTTACCTATCTCTTATGATTTTTTATCGAATGCTTAAACGCACGAATTTATCAGAAAAGGATTAGGCCAAAATACATGTCTTAATATTAAGTGCTTAATCGTTCTAATCTGGTTCTTGATTCGATTCGATTCGATTCTCCGATTGAACTACCCAATACCCACGTGTGTAGAACTATACGTTCTAAAACCTTAAATTGTAAGAAAGCAAACACACTTCTATATTTTATTTGAGTCTTGAAGCAATAGCTTTTTCGGTTAGTTTACTATGATTCTAATCCATTCCTAAACCTAAAAATCTCTCAAGTTTCTTCATTACATGATGCCACTAACAAAATTTACAGACATGGCAATCAACAATCAAACCTCAATGGCCAAATCCCTTCTTCCACTTTTCAATAAATGTTCCACTATGAAAGAAATGAAACAGGTCCATGCCAATGTCATAATAAATGGCCTATCTCAAAACCTCTACTTAATAGGCAAGATCATTGGATTTTGTGCAGTTTCTGCTCATGGATCAATGGATTATGCTGTCACAGTTTTTGCCAAAACTGAGAACCCAGATGGATTCCTTTGGAACACAATGATTAGAGGGTTGGTGAGGACTAACCAAGCTGATGAAACCTTCAAATATTACAAGAAAATGCAAGAAAATGGTGGGATAGCAGATAATTTCACCTTCTCTTTCTTACTGAAAATTTGTGGTCAACTGGGTTCTGTAAAATTAGGAAAGCAAATGCATTGTAGTGTTTTAAAGCATGGGCTGGAGAATCATGTCCATGTAAGGAATACTCTGATTCATATGTATGGTATGTTGAGGGTAATTTCGACAGCTAAGGAACTGTTCGATGAAATGCCTGAACCGGGAATAGTAGCCTGGAACACAGTCATTGATTGTCATGTTTATTGTGGGAAATACAAAGAAGCGCTTGAATTGTTCTTGAAAATGTATGAAAGTGGCATAGCATTTGATGAGGCAACATTGGTGGTTGTTTTATCAGCATGTTCTTCATCGAGTGTGTTGGGTTTTGGTAAACTGGTGCATTCACTTGCTGATAATGCTGGCTTTAATGGGCTTGTTTTGGTTTGCAATTCATTGATTGATATGTACGCAAAATGTGGAGCAGTGGAAGAAGCCTACAAGGTGTTTCACAATATGCTTGAGAGGAATTTAGTAACATGGAACACTATGATACTAGGGTTGGCTATGCATGGTCATGCTCATGAAGCATTGGAGCTCTTCTTGAAACTTTTATATAAGAAGCTCGAAATGCCAAATGATGTTACTTTCTTGGGAGTTTTGTGCGCGTGTAGTCATGCAGGACTGGTCGAAGAGGGAAGGAGGTATTTTCGTTGTATGACTGACGAGTATCATATCCGACCAAACATAAAGCACTATGGATGCATGGTGGACATTCTTAGTCGAGCTGGACTAGTCGAGGAGGCTTATCAATTGATAATGAGCATGCCAATAGAATGCAATGCGATCATATGGAGAACACTGTTGGCTGCTTGTAGGGTGCATGGCAACGTGGAACTAGGAGAACGGGTAAGAAGGCATCTTCTTGAGGTGGAGCCAGATCATAGCAGTGACTATGTTCTTCTTGCTAACATGCATGCTGGCACAGGCCAGTGGAATTATATGATGGAAGGGAGGAAGTTGATGCAGGACAGGGGAATTCAGAAACCAAAGCCTGGAAACAGTTTTGTTGGGCTCCTCCAAGATTAAAACCTTGGTCGAGAACTTATTCCAAGACCCCAAAAAGAAATCGGCCCTCGATTGGTGTTCTTCTGTGAACTTACTGTGCACATCCCCCATATATGAAAATGGGAGGGAGGAACTTCGCGACAATTATTCCATGTTACTCGGGTGAGAGCGTATGCTAATGATGCCTTTGGCTACTGGACTTTTGCCATCTAGGGTACAACATTCCTGCTGCTTTGTCTAGCAAGACGCATGTATTGATCTCCCAAAACTCTGTTTTCACGGTTTAGGCTACTCTCATTTCACTCGCCGCTATTAAAGGAATCCCTTTTTGATGGAGATGAGGACGTGTTAGCTTATCTGACCAAGAGGGAACATGGCAAACACCTGAAGAAGGTGTGGGTCGTCAGTAAGGGTTGAACCCGTGGTGTCTACTGGGTGCTTTTAAGTTGTTTGATTAGCCATTGTTTGGTCCCCATTATTTTCAAAAGTCATTTTTCTCTCTTTTATTTTCAACTATACATTCTTCAATAAAATAATATTATTATATTACGCACAAACCCAAAATTTTTCCCTATTTTTAAACATATATTTTCCATCAAAATACTATTCCAAAATGCATTTTGGGCAAAAAAATTGCATTTAAGGTAGTTTAGTTATTTCCTAATTCCTTTCTGGGGTTTGGTATTTAAACATTTTCCCCATCACTGTGAGACTTGGTTCATTTTAATTAAAACTTATACACGGAACATTTTCTTCATATTTCTTGATCTTGAATTGATTATGTGCGGGTTTTTACTTCATGATCAACGATCAATGTTTTATTATTTATTCACGTTTCATTTGTGTCACTTTTGTTTTCTTTTTCTCTCACTACTAAGATGTTTCAGTTCATCAAGATGTCTCTTGTTAGTCTATAGATTCAACAATAGTTCGAAAGGATGTCCTTATGACTCTTGACAAGCACGATACAGAACTCAACTGACTAGACACCTCGACCACACGCCACATTTGGTCAGAATTGATAGTCGAGCTGCTTGTCATCATGCTTTCAGAAGTTGGGAAAATACTTTGAGCACAACACTTTTGCATAAAACCACACAATGGTGTTTGTTACACAATTTAATATTATAGACATTCTGAGACAAGATACAACAGAAGTATACGAAAACTGCAATTTAGGAATTTTTCTTCTCCTCCTTCTCCTTCCATTCTTTGATTTCAGCATCAATTTTTGCTTTAACCCGAGCGTTGAACCCTGGGTATGGTTCATAGCCAAAGAATGACAGAGCCTGTGAGGAACGGATATCTCTTAGTAACAAAAATTAACATATTATATTTCACGCGTTGAGGGAACTGATAAAATTACCTCCAGCAGTACAAAAAAAGGCGCCATTAGTAATGCTTGAGCCAGGTTGTCTAAAAGAGCAGGTGCCCGTTTCTACAAATTGAAACGCTACATGTAATGAAGAAGAACAAATGAAAGAGCGTATAAGCGATAGCATATTATGAGGGTAATCACCTCAAATACGCCATGGCCTNAGGTTGTCTAAAAGAGCAGGTGCCCGTTTCTACAAATTGAAACGCTACATGTAATGAAGAAGAACAAATGAAAGAGCGTATAAGCGATAGCATATTATGAGGGTAATCACCTCAAATACGCCATGGCCTATGAACTGTCCAGTCCAGCAGATTAACTGAGATGCCAGGACAACCTGATAAAATCATAGTCATTATCAGTATCAAACTACACATGGTTTGTGACTAAACATCTTAAAAGTGATTATTGAACAGTTTTTTTCAGATAATTCTTGATAACCAGTGTCATTTCAAATAACTCCTGTTACTCATATAACACAATAAATTCCATCTGACACCATCATTTGCAAAACACACACAAAAAAATTCAGATGGCTAAATTTCAATCTGTAGTTTAAAAGCACAGAAGTTGACTTTAAATTTGTAAGAGAAAAAAACAGAACCAGAGCGCCTGATACCACCATATACGATGTTTATGAAGTTAAATCATAAGCATGGACTTCATTTCCCTATCACGTGTAAACTAAAAATTTCGAAAGCTGAAAGAATTATGAATAAATTAAGGTCATCTCGTGGAGCATCCATGAACAGAATACACAATTAGATAATCAAATACTCTCAACACGGACAAATTTGCTGTAAATGTTTTAGACCACAAGAACTAATAGAAGAACCTTGTAGATATCATTACAATCTAGTTTAAAAGCGCAGAAGTTGACTTTAAATTTGTAAGAGAAAAGAACAGAATTAGAGCGCCTGAAACCGCCATATACGATGTTTATGAAGTTGAAATCATAAGCATGGACTTCATTTCCCTATCACGTGTAAACTAAAAATTTCGAAAGCTGAAAGAATTATGAATAAGTTAAGGTCATCTCGT
>CAIGRN010129435.1:0-10530 GCA_903798345.1 Fraxinus anomala
ATATTTAATTTATTTCATTTTGTTCACAGACTTGCGAATTACATAAAAAACCTAACAAACTCCTCATTTGACATTCTGTGATAAAACTACAATCTAAAGTCAAGGTAGTAGTGACAAAGAATTACAGACTCAATGACTGACACAACCAATAACTGTCTTGATCGAATTTTACTTTTCATTTATCAAACTTGTTTCCTGAAATAGACAACTCAAATACCAAGTGTAAAACATATGTGAAACAGTAATAAATGTGAAAGCAATCCAAGAAGTTATAACACGTAACACATCATTTCAATTTCATATCATAAGCTAAATTAAGACGTAATATTAATGTAATCCAACATACCAAAACGAAACATTGATACTACAAAATATCAAAACTTAATATAGCAATACTAAAATATCATATATATTCAAAAAAATGTCTACTCCATCATAAAAATACTACTTCCCATTTTTGTCACAAAATGACAAGGGACCGAGAATTAACATACAATAACCCAAAGATGCAGTTGTTAGCATGGATAAGTATAATCAATGGACAGTAACCCTTCTCACATATGTAATTCAAGTCAGTATGGAGTAAATTGTATAAGTGGCACATATGTGTAAAGTGTCACTAATCCTTTGAAAGTAGGACTCTAAATCTTAATTTTGTGAGAAAGACACGCAAAACATCACTGCCAATAAGTTTATTCCCATATTTATGAAAGTCAAACCATTTAAAACACATTAAAGCCTATAACGTAAAGCTCATTATGAATAGAAGTACTTTTTCTCCCACTGAGTATGAGCAAAATGTTTTATTTTATATCATTCAATAAACGAAGCTCATTATTATTTTTCTCATCTTAAGTGCAGACTTTTCTTCATTAAGTGATTAAAATGACCCATGTAACGAACTTTAGGCCGGTTAACCCAAGTCAATTGACCATAACTACCAAGTTATGAGAAACCTTTCAAGCTTAATTACTCGAGTCAAATAGGCTCCAAAGAAAAATATAAGATATTGAGCTCTCTTTTTTTAATTCTATTTTTTTTTCAATACCCGGGATAAACTTGAGCTTAGGTTTAATACATATGGTCAATTCATGTTCAAAGTCACCTTACTAACATGCGATTGCCATCCCAAATCTCACACATGCGGTAGAATCCCACTAACAATATCATAGTGTGTACAGTGTAGATGGTACATGAACTCCTATACTAAGTACTCCATGAATAACCTAAGTCAGTAATGAAAATTATGTTACAACTTAACGATTAACCTCATGCTTGATCACAACAGACAAGTTTAAGTATATTATATATTATGCTGTAAAAAGAATTTTTCGCATTTTTATCTTTAAATTTTCCATTTTTTTGTTGTTTTTAATTTAAAGCAAGAATGCAGAAAGCACATAAAAAATGTCAAACACAAAAAAAAAAAATGATGCATGCATGCATAAATCAATGTCACATAATGACAAAGTACGAGTACGCACCAAAAATATCTAATTAATGTGGTATATCTAATCAATGTGGTACACTGACGCTTTTAACCTTAAGAGTGCGATCATGCTCATGACTTCTCAGGTCACTCTTTTTAACCCAAATTTTTTCAGATGCAGAGGTGATTTTAGTCAATTGAGTAATCATCTCAGTTAGGTTAACTTGATTTACGAGAAAGTTAACCTTGCTAGTGATATCCAGACTTTTACCTCTCGATATACGTTTACGACATTCAGCCCTTATGTGTCCCAGTGCACCACAACGATGACATTTGGGAACAAACATACGCGACAGTTAACGTTGAATCATAGGACGATTGATCATACGTTGTCTAGTGGGACTCGATCCTATAATGTTTATGCCTTTAGGTGTAGAATTAGCAACATTCCTAATTCTTGTATTAGTTGTGGGAACAAACGTGGTCTTGGATGTACCAACAGTGTCATCGCCATTTTGAACATATTCTAGACCTTGCCTATTACCATTTTGGGGATTACTTCATTATTAATCATAGAATTAGGTGTAGCCTAACAATTTACTACACTGAATCAGATACGTTCATCTAGGAATTTTAAAAAAGTTCTCATCCTACCTTCAAGTAGGCATAGTTGCTTCCGTCAAAAAATGGAGGCACTGATAGAGATTGACTCATTTAGATAAATTTATGGATCAGGAATCGAAATGTGGCTTTGATACCAATTGAGAATACAAAGTTCGACCCAAAATACACCTAGAAAGGGGTAAATAGGTGTAAATGTGGAATTAAAAATTGTAATTAATCAGCAACAAGTCACTAATTAATTATCTCTAGATGATTAAGTATACAGTACAATTACCCTATGTTTGAATACCGCAGAATATGAAAACAATCAATAAAACATTAAAAAACATGCGAAATGTTAATGGAGAAACCCCAACTGGGTAAAAACTCCGTGCGCTTTGCCAGTTAAAATCCACTATAAACTATCAAACTTACAGCCCACCAAACGAGACGACACGAACTGACTAAAGTTAATACAGTCCTCTTGGATTACGTGCCCTTGTACCAACTCCTGATGAAATCAACAACCCTCCTGATTAAGTATACATTCCAATTACCCTATGTTTGAATACCGCAGAATATGAAAACAATCAATAAAACATTAAAAAACATGCGGAATGTTAATGGAGAAACCCCAATTGGGTAAAAACTCCGAGCACTTTGCCAGATAAAAACCACTATAAATGATCAAACTTACAGCCCACCAAACGAGACGACACGAACTGACTGAAGTTAATACAGTCCTCTTGGATTACGTGCCCCTACACCAACTCCTTCACTGCAATATCAAAGCCCTCATGGAATCTCTAACCCTTGGCTTTGTGAATTCGTTTATCTCCTGTGGATTCTTGAAGAACTCCGTGTTCCTCAGTAAGCTTGGTATTTGGATTAACTGGAACTAATGTTTTCTTCGCCAAGTATAATCAAATCAATAAATGTTGAAATCTTTAAATGAATTAGAAGATGAAAAGATGAAGCTCTCAATATTTATATGATAGGGTTAGGATTGAATGGGCCGGATAAAAAGCCTTGAAATCGCGATTAAAAAATATCAGGCTAATCTTGTCGCTTGAGTGAGAGTTGGATGATAGGCGAGCAACAGTGTGTCGCTTGACGAAGGTCTGGCGACAAGAGAGCGACGCAGTTTCTGTTTGTGACGCTCAAGTCAAATCTTAGCGACAGTCTAGCAAAATACCATTCTCGAACCTTAGACCTAATATAATTCAATTTCTATTATTTGCACATTACTCTTTGACTTTTAAAACATATTAATTTTAGTCTCTTTTGTTCACAGACTTGCCAATTACATCAAATACCTAACACGATTCAATCTGATTAAAACTAAAAAAAAAAAAAGCACGTGAATTTCAAGATTAGTTTGCTCAAATGAGCCACAGTCTTGCGAAAGCATATTAAGGGGATAAAATTCCTCATCGAATAAAGATGAAAACATATACCAACTTAAAATGGTTTGAGCTACTCTTCCTAATAAGGTTGATACTTTAAGATGCAATCCCAAATTTTAATAAGCTCTGATAAACGCGTTGAACCATTTTTAAACAAGAAGCATAATCCATAATAGAGAGATGCTACACTGCTAGAGAAAAATGGATTAAACTATTTGTATAATGTTGGATGACAACAGTGTTACATGTATAAATTGGCAAAAAACTGTTATTTAAAAAATAAGTTGCTCAAATTGTATAAATCAAAAGCAATACCTTGATTTAACTGCATAATGCAATACTTCGAAGAGATTTGTCAAAAGTAAGGTAATAAATTAGATATTTTATTTCTATAAGACTATAAGAAAATGATTTTGGAATAAATTAATTGAAATGTCCTAGTTGTTGGATTGCTTATACTGTTCAACTAAAGAAACGAGGTATAATGGTGTTCATTTGTTTGTTTTTTTCTTGAAAATGGGCTAACATTTGATTGACATGTTACTAATGAAATGAAGAAGTTCTGTTGCACGAGTTTTTCTTTTCATCAGCCTTACAAAATTAGATAGATTTGGTTCTTGATGTAAACTTATTCTTTATCAGGAACTGAGCACACAGAAGCATCAAATTATTTTATATGGAACCCTTTTATGCATCTTATACAAAACACCACTCTGCTGTAAAATTTCACACTTGTGAAACTATATTTTCAGGATGTGTGAACTCTGTGTAATTTTTTCACAAGCAATTTTGAAGAAGATATGGTTCCGGTTGCTCCCAGAAGCACGCCACTCATTATCAGAATCATATTCAGAATCAAGAGAGGCCTTGTTAGCTGGCTCCAGAATATCTTGGTGTAGAAAGCGCAAGGAAAAATAATGCAAATTCCTACACTGACTAGGGAGCCGGTGAGACTGAGAACATCCTCAAAGTATGGCACAGAAAGAGCAAGGATGAGTATTAATATAAGTAGAATTGAACCAACTGTGCCCCTTATGATCATCTTTGTTCTGGATTTCATTGAATGCGGAAGATTTTGTTCTAGTTGAGTTGCAAATGGTGCAAATTCAAGTGCATACTTGGTCATGGGAGTGAGCACTGTTGCCCATAGAGCAATCTTTGTCACAATAAGATTCCGAGGCATACTGAGGGTGATCTGAGAATCAACTTGGGGGCCAAACAATTTGGCTCCCATGAACGCCAAGGACGTGTAAAGCAATGTAACCAGTGAGAAGCTCACAATTGATACCTGTAAAGAGGATGAAAAAACATTAGTCATTAATGTGCCCAAGGGACATTGAAGTTTAATGAAAAGCTTCAGATTCTCTTTTTATGTCAAATAGAGTAGGAACATTTTTATTGTATCTTATTCTGTATCACCATGGATATATTGTTGTACACGAATGTTATTATCTCTTTTGCCAAACTTTTACCACTTTGTTCATGAATTGTATATTTCTTCAGAATGGGACAACTATTTTGCCAGGTGTAATCTATATCTATCAGGAATTATATCAAATACTGTAAGATAGAATTTCTCATCGTAGCGATATCAATATTTTCTTCCCACATACTTCTTACATTTGTTGGATTGTGTGGAGTATACTTATCCCCTTGACTGAAAATTAACCTTATCAGGCGTATATTGGGTATTTCATAGACATAATATGTTGCCTTAATATTTTCTATTACATTAAAGATTTTAGGAGGCCGATTTTGGGTGTGCAGATCACTTTGGATTCGTACAGCAACATAGTGGACATAACTGTAAATTTGTGTGTGCTTTGCTTGTTTTCTGATTTTACTACTGCTTTCGTCATTATGGTCCCTAACAACATCTCTTGATCCTTTTTATTGCTACAATTCAAGACAATGAGAAGTAAAACAAGTTCAGGTGACTTGCCTTGGTGAACTTGGAGGGGTCTTTCATGGCTGTGTAAATGTTGGGGAAAACAATATGACCAGCAAAACTGAAGATGTAAAGACCAGAAATGGCAGGAATATTGCTGAGTTGGAGGGCTGGAATGCTGTGGTTGGCCTTCACACCTCCAAAAACTGCGGTGCAGGCCACCATTACAAAAATGAGAAGTGACATGAGAATCCCACCAGTGGATAGGAAAGATATAGAAGAAAGGTCCCTAAGCCACAAGCTTGGAACTGCCACCAATATTGCAATTGCTGTCAGAATCTGAGATGTTCGTAAGTTATTCCATCCTAAATTTATTCTGATGCCTAGAAACACTGTGGCTAGGTTGTCATGAAGCGAGATTGTATAAGAAACGAGAGCCATGAAAATCTCCATATAGATGAAAGTAGTAGCTACAATTCTTCCTTTCGATCCAAATGCATGCTGCCCAATATCTTTATAGTCTCTTGATTTGGGGTTTTTGTGCAAACATTTCCCAAGCAGATGGGAACTATAAGCACATGCCACTCCAATTCCTACAAGCAGGAATGCAGAAGCCCATCCTCCATTTTCCAAAGCATATGGAGTTGAGAGTTGTCCTAGACCTGAACAAGATTAAAGATGAAAAAGAAGTCAAAATTAAGTTAGTCCGCTAAATCCTGTAGTGTTGTCCATTGAGTGTGTTGTGCACTGAACATTCTTGGTGTACAAATTAAAAATTGGTATCGATTACATGTTATATATAATTGCTAAATAACATACAGAAAAAAAAAAAAAAGTGAGCTCTCTACATCTTTCGTCAAGATAGAGATATGTTTGGTATGATGGACTAAAAATGATTAATGAAGAGAAATAAGTGTACTTTGCCATTCAGTGTTGTGTACCAAACGTCTTGGTATCCAAATCGAAGATTAATATTTATATGTTCTGTGTTATACAAGTCGTGTATAACTACTAAACATATATACGATAAAGTGAGTTACCAATAAGCATTCCGCTCATGTTGATGACTGCATGAAGAAAAGAACTGTTAGTTCCTTTGTGACCTTCACCATCCTTTTCATTAACCAAACTCTCCAAGTCTTTTGTGTTTCCATGGCATTTAACATTAGTTTCCTCTGTGCAGACGTCCAAACTCATCAACTGGGCATCTAATTTTTCAGCATTCTTCTCGTCTGCCACTCGATTCTGATGCTGCAAACAGTTAGAATCCAGGCAAGGTAATTTCTCAGGGGATTTCCAGTTTTTTCCCCACATAATTCTTGGTGACTAAGTTAGAAGCAGATGACTAGGAATCCTACAGAAGAGTGAGAGTAATTGAAAAAGTATTTGTTTCAACGTGAACGATAAATTTTGAAAATTTGGGAGGCATATTTATAGGTGGAGGAATAGATTCATGTGTGTCCCTAATTTCTGAATGAACTAATGCCTTTTTTTTCATTTTTTTTATATTAATTGTTCCCAAGTTTTTGGTGGTTTACACGCATTCCCATGAGTGAGGAGAATCTATATCTAGATAAATGTTTTGGTATAAGAATGAGATGGTAATCTAACACCGTTTAAAATTATAGACGAGGTAGTTTATCTTTAGTATAGTATGTGAAAGGCCCTGCGTTCAAACTACTACCAATTATGACATTGTACACTTTTTATATTTTCGTATTTGAAAAAAAAAAAGAATTCTCTGTATTTGAGGAAGCTTATCGAAGGCAAAATTAAAGTAAATAAATTTGTCAACTCTCTAGCAGTTTAATTTTTTTCTGCACTAGAAGAAAGTTGAAAACTAGATGATGTCTACATGCATGCAATTGAGTATCACTGCCTAATTTTGTGTTGTATCACCATAAATCTAGTGGAATCTATTACATCAATTAGCAAATAATGGTCATACATCATCAAGAGCTGTTACAGAATCAATGAAATCCATTTTTGCTTCAAATCGTCCATAAATTAAGTTTTATTTCCTATTGAGTCATGTACAATATTACGGTACGATGGCTCTACGAGATAGTGGTACGTTGAAAACATTAATCGTGGAATTCAATTCCTTGCAGTTTTAGACAAATCTAGTTGTTTATTTCAACTTTTTGGGCTCTAATTTAATATCATAGTTTCATCTTAAGATGTCAACCTTTTTAATAATAGTTTAAATGTTGATTATTATTTTCATATTTAAGCAGTGTTTTAAAAAGCGCGTCTAGATCGAAACTCATTACCTTGGCAATAAGCGGGAAATTAAGCGATCAATTGCCAAGTTGACCACTTAATGCACGACTAGCGCCTTATTAAAATTTTTTTTTCTTTTTTTAAAACCCTTTTTGTTTGACTTTTGTTTCAAGTATTTCCTTTGAAAATTGTATAACTAAGTGTACAAATTACTAAATAAATATAGTATTTTATAATTTTAGATGTTTTGTATTATTTTAATTATTAAATGATTTTTAACTTGATTAAAAACTTAAAATAATATCAAATATAAGAAAGTGTTTTTTTATACTTAGGTCTCGCCTTGTCTAGGCTCGCAAAACTAGAAGCTTGACTTCCACATTTAATCACGTTTTATGATCTTTAGAATACTGTATTTAAGTGATATGAGATTTTATCTTTTCATTAAATTATTTTCTACGGGGATTGAACTTTCACCAATGTGCAATTAGAGTTAAGACTTGAGATTGAGAGAAGGAAAAGGAAAAGGAGATTCTTGAACTGTTTGATCTTCTAGGTCCTCGTTTGTGCACGTTTCTGCTTGTGTAACGGCGTGCATATGCTTGAATGAGAATATTTACTATTTGTTGAAAGAAAAGTTAGGTGAAGTTGCCAAATAGAACAATTTGCTGCTTTATTCTCCAGAAAGACAGGCATTAGTTACCTCTTCATTGGGAAGATGCTGAATACGTAGTAAGCACTCCAACAGTCATGAGCACAAGATTCTCCTCAGGTGGTGTGTATAGTTTATTATGTAATTGAGGTATCTTATCCGTCTCTCCAAGAGAATAGATTTTAAGTGCGATTTTTTTTTCTTCTCGCTATTTGGATGTACATGACTACTTGACTTATTGAATCGAAGTAATTTGCATTATGTACTCGTAAGGTTGCATTTTTTGGTGCATTGTATTAGATGCTACATAAAATTTAGTATAGAATTGGAATGGATGGTAGTAACTGGACGGTGTTATGGTGGATTGATGTGGACAATGTTCTTTGATCTTTGGAAAATGTTTCTTGTAAATGACTATTTACATAATGTTTTATATAATGATGAGGTGTCAAAATGTAAGTAGAGAAATTATTTGATTGATGAGGTTTTGATCCAATTAAATCTCGATATATTATTTGTTAATAAATCATTATATAAATTGTTATGTACATGTAGTACAACCCTTGATCTTCTAGTAAAAAAATGCCATATATACATTGTATCGTATCTATTTCAACACATCTATACCCACCGCAATATATTTCCCGGTTGATAGTGCACAATTTTCTTCTATCTTTTAATCAAAAAATGTCATCTATACGATGTATCTTATTTGGTTCAAAACATTTGTACTAAAAGCATTATGTTGTGTGGTTGATAGTGCAAATGACAATTTTTTTTTTTTTTAACTAAAAGATCAAAGAATCACTACTATCCATTCTAATTTTATACTAAATTCCTTACACGGTCTAATGCGGAGCACCAAACGCCACATAAATGATAATATGAATCTAAAGTATATTTGAGAAATCTTAGTTGGCTAGATTTAAATAGTCTTAGAATTTAAATGTTTATTTCAAAATTATATCGAGATGACAAAAAATGATATTCGTACAATTGGAAAATGAAAAATGCTTTTTGTACATTATCATTTACAAAAAAAAAAAAGAATTACAGATTGATGAGAAGGTAATAAATTGAATGAAAACTATCAAAATCTTTTCACCACTTTACAGGANAAAAAAAAAAAAAAATTACAGATTGATGAGATGGTAATAAATTGAATGAAAACTATCAAAATCTTTTCACCACTTTACAGGAGTGAACGAGGTTTGGTTTGGACAGTTTGTGGTATAGTTTCAATTCAAACAATTTCACGTTGTTTGAAAATTTTCCAAACCAAACTATTATTTGTGGTTTGATTCAGTTTTAATATGTGATATACCTATCGACATTATAATAATATATTTAAAACAAGTTAACATACAAGTTTAAACGAGAACTAATAATGTTAAATGTTAAATTATATTCATATTTGTCTGAAATTCGAAATACAGACAAANATGTTAAATGTTAAATTATATTCATATTTGTCTGAAATTCGAAATACAGACAAAAAGGCTTTGAGCGTGATTGGCCGCTGTAGTTTTGTTGAACTATAATCTTGATTGTCGAAAATATATGCCTTTTTTGTTCATTTCATATAATTTGGGGTAATTTTAGTTTAGCTTAGATATCGGGTCATGATGTTGTGTAGTAGACTTGTAAAATCATGGGCCAGTAATGATGAATTTAATTTACTTTATATGATTATTTTAATGGACCGATTGTAATTTGTATTGCTCAATTAATATTTTTTCCTGAAAAGTAAAAAAGGTAAAATTTAAAAATAATTTAATAAAAATAATTTTTAATTAAAAAATAAAAAACGATTTAGTTCGATTTTGTGCGATCTTTTAAAATCAAAACCTAAACAAAACTATTTTGAAACGATTTAGTTTGATTTGAGGGGGAAAAAAACATGGGTCCAGATGGACCCAAACCAATGGTTTCAAACCAACGGGTTCGATTCGATTTACTATTGTACGATTTTTATGTGCAGCATTACCACTTAAACAATATTTGTGCTTATGTAATGTGGGTTGATGTCAAAAGGAAATTGGGAGAATTTTTTATTTTTAATTTTGGTTGGTAAGATTTTGACTCGGTCAAATCTCGTTAAGTCATCTATTAATAAACAAGTCTGTAAGTTGTGATGAACATGTAGCAAAATCATTGTAAAATAAGGTATGTAAGGCACGCCTACGTAGTTTAGGTTCGCTTAGAGCTTGCTAATGCTATAGCCAACAAATATTCTTTATTGTGTACACGCTAAAACATATCTAATTCAATTCCTTCGTACTTAAACAACTAGTTAGTTTGATTTTATCTTCCAAGTTTTGCTGTTACG
>CAIGRN010129442.1:0-15127 GCA_903798345.1 Fraxinus anomala
TGTGGAGTAATAAAATACGAGTTGAATTTTCCCGTAAACACTGTGTTCATTTACTGTTTTAATCATATCTGTGTGTATTGTGAAATTTCGGGTAGGCTGACTGAGTGAGACCTTAGTGCCATCATAGGCAGAAATTTGGCTAAGTATTCTAGCAGATTTCGTCCCTGTGACGCCTGGTGAGATCATGCATTTCCTCCATCTTCTTACCTTCTTCAAAACCTTCTCTTTTATCAAGTCAAAAGTTCATTTCTTTATAATTGCTTTAACTAGATGGCTTTGTATTAATGATTTTTACATTCCATATTGTTACATGTGTATTTGCGAGAAATTAGGTGATGGGCATAGTCATAACTCGTTAGATTTCGTCAGGGTTGAACAAAACTCCCGAATCGAATCTGACTCGAATCGAACTGAACTGAATCAAGTGGTTCTTTTTAAGTTAAACACTCAAACGGATAACTGAGTTGAGAACCGATGAATTTGGTTTGGTTCACGATTTTAGATCAAGAACCGAATTTTCTTAATTTTTTTTATCTTAAATAAGTCAATTTTTTTTATAAATAAATTTGTTAACTAATTAATTTAGTTCAAACTCAAAATATGATTTTTCTATTTCTAATTTCTAGCCCAAGCTTAACTTAATCAAATTGATCTAAATTTTATCAAAATATCTTTTTCTACACTGGTGTCATTTACGTCGTTTTTGAAAAATCGAATTGGAAATTGGGTGCGCCTATCTTCATTATTGTGAGCTCGTTATCTTTCTTTTCATGTGATTTAACGGTCAAATATAAGAAGAACTCAATAAAGAGAGGTATAAAAAATACCACGAAATTGGACTTTTATTTTGTAAAAGTTAAGAGTGAATATATTATTAGTTGAATTAATATAATGTTGTTGTAAATATTAAAAAAGTTTAATTAATGTACGAAACTTGGGAACCAAATGGAACCAAATCAAATCAAACCCGAACGGTTCCATAATTAAATTTGGAGTCCACGGTTAGACTTACTAATATGAAATACCCGAAAATTCGAGTTTGATTCTCTTCAGAATCAAACCAAATTGATCCAGACCATGTTCAGTCTTAGATTTCGTCATTTTAAAGAGCAAATAGGTCAACCCCTCTTTAATAAATTTGTGATTCTATTTTAAATAAGAAATGAAAGAAAGGGAAAATTTTAAATATATGAAATGAAATGAAAAATAAATCACATTCTCATCTCATCAACCATCGTCTCCACACGATTCATCCCACAAGTCTCGAAAATATCACCACCAACAGCACAGTCACCAAACGTCGAATTAATTGTAAAAGAATATTTAAAAAAATTCAAAAGATTTTGATCGAATCAACAGTTTACATTTCTGACTTGTTTTGATGATTCCAACACTTTAGTTAATTTTTTTGATTGAATCGACTGATTCAATTTAATGAATCATTATGAAAAAAGAAAAGTCGTTGATCAATACTTGGAAAGACGAAGTGCATTGTCTTTCTCCTCTTCTATTTCACCAAATAGAATAAAGATGAGAATATCACAAACCCATAGCTTGGAGACTATTGGTGCAATTTTTCCTGATCTTGAAATACCTAAACATGTATTATTAAATCATTCAGGCATATAACTTGAAACTTAAGGAGCACTTTATAATCATAGACAAGAAAAAGGTATGGAATAAAAATAGAGTAAAACCAAACTCAGATGGGGAAGAGTGAAAAAAGAAAAAGAAAAAGGGGACTGAAAATGAATAAAGCTTGTTTTAATAACCAAATTTGCAAAATCTATAATATATTAAGGAAAATGCTTATTGTATATAACTATTTACATAATATATTACATAATGACGAGGTGTCAAAATCTACGTGGATAAGTTATTTGATTAATAAGATTTCGATTTAATTAAATCTCGTTACATTTGTTGGTAGATCATTATGTAAAGTGTAAAGTAAATGTAAATGTAACACAACCCATATATTAAATATCACAAGAGAATTATTTTTTGGACGATTTTAACGCTACTACAATTCAATTATTTTAATAATACCTTACTTTTTATTTTTCAATAAATAATAAATACTACAAAATTCTTATCATATATGAATTTCGTGTTATTAATTCTCAATTAATTAACATTCACATTAATCTAGATTTAATGAATCTTGACTTGATAAATATTAATCTACATGAATCTTGAGTTATTATAGATATATTTATTTTTATTTATGTATCTAGAAATTTTAATGGATATTTAAATTCATGTATTAGCAATTAATTCTTATGTTCCAATGTAGTATAAAAATGTTGTTCATTTGTAGTATTTTATTATAAAAAATTTGAATATAGAAGTTAAATTTTGAGAGTGTGATTTTATTTTCTTAAATTTCTATCATAAATTTTAATTTTTTAGTTTGAGACTCATCAAATCTTCTCAACAAATTGTGATCGAATATTACTTTTACGGCATTTATAAATTATTTCCAAATAATGTGCAATGCACCATCAACTCTGACTAGTCTATAAGAAAAAGCTGGTGAGAATTTAATGTGATAGTATTTTCACTTAAATTTTTTTGTCTTCACTTTTACCTAATTCAACAAAAATAATATATTATGAAAAAATCTACTTCATCTTGTGTATCACTCGTTTTAATGACCAAATTTGCAACATCTAAAAAAAAAAAGGTTGTGAGAATTCAATGTGATTGTCTTTTCATTTAAATTTTTTGTCATCACTTTCACCTAACTCAACAAAAATCATCTTTGGCTTTATTATAATTTGTCTTTTAGCACCGGTTGATTTCCAATTAATTAATGAAAAATGGGATTCTTTTATGCACTTTATATTCAATTTGGGATTTATTTATTTTCTTATGCAAATTAAAAACATTTACTCTTAATTTTGGTTTCAAAATGTTGTGGTCCATATATCTAAAATTTGGTTAACTTACAAATACGATGGGAGCATATTTGGTTTGTGGGAGGCAAGTAAGTAGAAATAGAGAATATGCTAATTTCCGAATGTTTGGGAGAATATTAGAAGTAAGATTTCTTTTCACGGAAATCTACTAATTATTGCAATTTAACTTTTTGATATAGTTTGGAAGGGGACATTTGATTCGAAACGGAAAGTATTAGGAAATACTATGTTGCTTGTCGGTACACTTTTTACTTTCTCAATAACAATAAAAACAAATCACATTAGAAAACAAATATATCCGACATTCGATCTGTAGCAAAAATGTTAATGGAGCTACGTTGCATGGGCATGCACGTCGAGATGCCACAAAATTAGATCTTATTAAGTATTCGAACCGTCTTGACAAGTGTCAAATATACATTTTCTCGACAATCGTTTAAGGAATGATTCAATATGCAAATGTCGTTCTTACCCTAGATTCTATCCTCTATTGTCGTATTCATCAAATCATTGATGAACCTCAAACAAGCCCTAATAGTCCATCTATCCTAGCATCTTCAAAATCTTAAAGAGTATCGAAATTTATTTTATTCATTCGGAGAACCAAATCTTTAGATATTATTATTAATTTTAATCATAAAATTTATGTGATCTACGACTTTTTAACCATATATTTCATCAAATTTTATCAAAATTTACAAAAAAAATAAAAATAAATAATAATAATAAAATTGATTTTAATGATTTAATCCCACCAAAATATCATATTATTAAAATATAGTACAATTTGTTCTCACTATCTACAACCGAAGCCACGTATCATACAGCGAGACAAACTCAACCTAACCTAAAACCCCTATACCTCTCTCAACCCAACCCTGCTCCTCCATCAGAATCTCACTCCTCTCTCTAACTCTCTCTCCAAACATACACAGTTCAGAAATTCTAAGAACTTCCGCCGTCTTATGTTCTAGGAATTTTCTTTGTTCAATTTCCAGAAATTCAGAACCAGAGATCGTTCCTTCTGCATCACAGGTAATTATATTGATTTTTCTTTGTTAATTACGATCTTTTCCCATCTCAGCCTCAGATTACTTCTTGTTCCAGAAACCCAGAATTCAAAGATCGTTCCTTCATTCTGCAACAAGGTCATTAATTATATTTGAAGTTTTAAATTCCTGCTAACGATTATTTTCTTAATTTCTATGATTAAAACATACTGTATCTTATTTTAGTTTGGGCGGACGCCAAGTTTCCCCGCCAATTTCCGCCGTCTTCTAGCAGTGGTTCAGCCGCTTCAATTATCCTCATCTGACTCATTCATTGTCATTTTATAATTCTTTTAACTCAAAATAGGCGAAAACTTTTCCCTCACCCGATACGGTTTTGTCATCTTTTTTTACTCATCGAAAATCATTTATTCTTGGCTTGTTCCAGAAATGACAGCAATTTTGAATTTTTTTATTCTGAATGAAATGGAGGAATCTCGTACTGTTACTTTGGGTTTTTATTTGAATTTCTTTATGCTGGTTCAATATTTGCAGTTTTTGGGGAAACGAGTGGGATGATATTACACTAAAATAGTCATAAAATTAAAATCTGGTCATAAGTCCTTTGATGAAATTCCTATATACGCACAACTACTTTTTCTGTATACATTTTGTTTAAATTACTGAAGTCTGAATGAAATTACAGATATGATTGGTTAACGTGAAGTTCCAATGCAGGGATTTTGTGATGGATTCTAGAGTTCCAGCTGAATCTCAGCCTCGACACAAGATCTCCTTGCCACCTTTGAATTCGAACAAGGAGACCCAATCTAGCCGCCGCCGTCGCAGCCCCTCTGTCAAGTCTCCTTCCCTGAAATCCCATCCATCCACCAGACCTCGGCCCCAAGAGTTGCAGAGACCCTCACCGTTGAGCAATTCTGCTTCAAAGCAGCCGGTTCTAGCTAGCAGGAGTCATTCCATGAAGTCAGAGTCTGGAACTAAAGGAAATGGATCAAAAATCTTGATCAAAATTCCATGCAAGAATAAGAAGAAAAATCAGGAAGAGCGGAGGGAGAGAGGGGCTGGAGAAAATACGGAGAAGAAGAATTTGAGCTTTGAGATCTCTTTATCACAACTGGAGATTGAAGAGGATATTTATAGTTTCACTGGATTGAGGCCTAACAGGAGGCCTAAGAAGAGAGCGAAGAACGTTCAGAAACAGTTGGACGTAAGAAAAGTTCGATCTATCTAATTATTCTAGCTTGAATTTCTTATCTCCCCATTTTTATTGAATTTTGCAATTTACTTATCTAATTTAATGTGCAGGATGTGTTTCCTGGATCCTGGTTGGAATCAATAACTCCAGATTCATACAAGGTATCTAAAAACTAACTGAAGTTAGAGTCTTCAATACCGCAAACGGGTTTGCACCATCGCTGCGTTAAAGATGGAATCTGAAAATTTTTGTAAATGTGAACTGAAGAACAATGCTCTTTAGTCTTTATGTTCCCTTTACATTTTAGAAGTTTCGTGCATATCTTATAGAATTGTGTAGAAGTTAAGTTTTTATGAACAGAGACTGTTGCAAATTTGAATTTTATTTTATTATGATTTTCATTTTCAATACTCATTTGGTTTTAGATACTTTTTAATTGAATTTTTCCTCGCTTGCCTACTGTGCAAAGAGACTGTTTGAGAGTGCAAGATGTGTTTCCTGGATCATGGTTGAAATCAGTAACTTCTGATTCATACAAGGTATCTAAAACTAACTGAAGTTAGGGTCTTGGATACTGCAGACGGGGTTGTTTGCACCATTGCTGCATTAAAGATGGAATCTGAAATTTTTTGTATATGTGAACTGAAGAACAAGGGCTCTTTAGTCTTTATGTTCCCTTTACATTTTAGAAGTTTTGTGCTTATCTTATAGAATTGTGAGTAGAAGTTAAGTTTTTATGAACAGAGATTGTTACAAATTTGAATTTTATTTTATTATGAGTTTCATTTTCGATGCTTGTTTGTTTTAGATACTTTTTTTATTGAATTTTCCCTCACTTGCCTACTGTGCAAAGAGACTGTTTGAGAAATCAGATGTTTGGAAATGAATTATTTTGTAACGCATAGCGAGACTTTCTATACAGCTTTCAATTCTGAATGTTGGGAAAAAAACATTGTTGGCTATTCCTCAAATCTTGATAGTATAACTTGTCAGTTTCCTATGATCATAAGCGGTCATAAGATATATCCTCAAAACACAATGGTATAACTCGTCAGTTTCCTATGATCATAAGCGGTCATAGGATATATCCTTATCTCCATGCAACTAATTCAACAAATTCTGAACACTTTGATAATATTAGATATCCCCCATGTTCATCTCCGTGCTACTAATTATAAAACTCTGAACCCTTTGCTGATATTAATTTATCCCATGTTCATAAGTGACCTTAGGATATCATTGTTTTCAGTCGTGTTAACTCAACCAACTGTGAACACTGTTAATGTGAAATTTGAAATATTGAATTCTTATACATATGATAATTCTCTAGGCATTATTCAGACGGTGCAGTTGAGTCACATCTGGTGAAAATGGTCTTAGTTTCTAATTATTGTTTACAAAGTCTTGTTTTTGTAGCACTTTCTTTGTTAAAGTAGTCAACTCAACTTCAACCCAGTAAAATTGACCCCAACATGGTTAAAATTGACTGTATGCAGTCAAAAGTGATTCTAAATAGTCAAACCAGCCTCCTTTTTTTTTCTTTAGTTAAATGATCAAGTCCATTAATATGTTTATAATTCTAAAGTTCATAATTCTAATAATTATCAAGTTATACTGAAAATACCGTCTGATCTAGAAAAAGAGTTTCATAGCTGTGCAATATTCGTGCTGTTCTGGGTTAGGTGTGAATTTTAAGTTATTGAGCTTCATGATTTTGAATTCAAGTAATAATTTTACACACAAGATACTCAAACTTTGACTTCCATATATTTTTTTTATCAAGTTCCTATTTATCCAGGATTTTGAAAGCTATTAATATATTCAGCAAGAAGGAACTCTGCAATGTCCGTTACCAAGATCAAAACAGCTAAACTTCTTTTGAGTGACCAAAATATAAGGAGGTTACTTTTTGCCACCCTCGACTCCCCATACATGGTGGTAATTCATCTTCAGAATCTGTGCACGTGGTTTGCACCTTTGCAGCTGCATTGAGGTATCTCCATCTATCCTCCGGATGTCGGCCCTGAAAGTCACCGAGACTGTCACCCTTTGAGTGATTCTGCTTCAGTGCAGCTGGTGCAGGTGAGCAAGAGCGATTCCGGGAAGTCAGTCTGACAGTAAGAATAAGGTTTCTTAGTCGAATACTGTTCAAGGTTTTGATGTGTCAAAGAAGAAACCAAAGGGAGCAGAAGGCATAAAGCTGGAACTAAAGGAAATGAATCAAAAATCTTAACCAAATTTCTGTGCAAGAATGAGAAAAAAAATCAAGAAGAGCTGTGGGAGAGAGCTGCTGGACAAAATAACGTATGAGAGAATGAGGCAAATGGTGGCAGTGGTCAAAAGAAGAACACAAAGAAGTCGAGCTTTGAGATCTCTCTAACAGAACTGGAGATTGAGAAAGATATTTACAGTCTGATCTATCTAATTATTTTGGCTTGCATTTCTTTTCTTCCTTTTTTTAATTGAATTTTGCAATTTATCTAATTTAATGTCCAGCATGTGTTTCCTGTATCATATTTGGAGTCAATAACTCTTGATTCATACAAGGTATCTAAAAATTAACTAAAGGTCTTGAGAGATGCTTAAGGTTTGATTTACCATCGTTGTTCCAGTTTGACTGGTTTCACGTTGAGAATGACTATGTTGTATGCAGGGTTAGATGCAATCTTTCTGGAAAGATGTTTATTTCGGGTTAGGAGCAATCATCCTGTATATGCGCTTATGGAAATTCATGGTGCCTTTTCCCTGGAATTTTGGGGCAGCATTTAAATATGGAATCTGCAGTATTTTATAAAGGTGAAATAAAGAACAAGTTCTCTTTAGGGTTTATGTTCCTTTTACTTTTTGAAGTGTTTCATACTCATCTCAAAGAATTGACAGTATTCTTTATGAGCAGGTTATATCAGTAAGAGTTTCATTTTCAATACTCATTTGATGTTGCAATTACTATTTTCATTTTCGAAAATAACTTTTGTTTTAGAAAAAATTGTTTCTCGCTATAGCTGTGTCCAGGTTAAAGATTGAATACCAAGAACAAGTGAAGAATTTGAGGATGAAGCTGGGATCTACTTGGAAGTTTTGGTGCTTTGGCTTTGTTTGTGGAGTTATTTCAACCAAGATCTTGCAAATGTGCTCTACTTTAAAGAAGAACATTACAACAACTATGTCATTGGGTCTGTTCGTTTTAATTAAATTAAGGTTCATTTATGTTAATGAAGCTTCAATTTCACTGTAATTGATGTAAATAAAACATCTAAAGAAGATGAATGCAAGGTTTCATCGTTTCTAGTATTTGGCAAGATTTATATCTATTGTTTGTGAGAAATAGGAAGTTTGGTACCAATGTGTGATTTTAAATAGAGTGGTCCTTATCTTCTAAATTGACTGACTAAAATAAACCCTGGAGCCCAATAAAATTTGCCTAAAGCAGAGTACCATCACAAGTTCCAACTGTGAGTTAGTGCTTCGAAAGGCGCTGACTACCTTATTACTGACAGCATGACTATGTGCTGGCACCATGAATTGGGTATAGAACCAAGGATATCTCGCTCTGTTTTATCTTTTGTGGGTAGAAGAGAAGGAAAAGGAAGACAAGCTTCCATTCCACTATTACGACAAACAGTAAACTGAAATGTGTAAACATTTGTAAACAGTTGTCTAAAGAATGCCACTTCACTGGTCATCATCAAGCACTTCATATTAATACAATTCCCTAATATGTTTTTTGACATCTAAATACAACAGATGACAACTTAAACTTACCCAGACAAAACAAATTCTAACATGGTGCAACAACATTATAAGCCTACATCTATCTCCATCAATGTAGGAAGTCAAAAAGCGTAAAAGATAACTCCCAACTAATTTAGGCATTTTCAGCTNTCCATCAATGTAGGAAGTCAAAAAGCGTAAAAGATAACTCCCAACTAATTTAGGCATTTTCAGCTGGTGTTGCTGAACGTGTGCTGGTTCTCTTGTTGTGGCCTGCTTCTCCACATTTCTTGCACTTCATCTCAATTCACACCTGCTTGTAGTAACTGTATGTGGCTGACCATGTGATTCTTGTTGTTCATCAGGTCCCTTTATCCTAGCTTTCTTTGGTCTTCCAGCCAAGGCATTGGTATGGAAGGGTGGTGTTAGAGGAACTTGGCCTGGATTATCCACAACTTAGGGCTTCTCATAGAAAAAATGGCATATGAATATGTTGTAATGTAAGCTGCTTTCTTGTAGTAATCGTCCACGTAGTCCATCAGTTGGGCCTCCATTTTCCAAGAATGCAAACTTGCTATCACATTATTACATGGTATCCACTTAGCTACCAACTCCTACATGAGCAAGTTCTTGCTCTCAAGTCCACTGCATGTATGATCCCTTGAAGATTCCTCACCTGAAACATATAATTCTCACAGACATCTTGCCACTAGCTTCCCCACAACTGTGAATGCTTCTCCAAAATTCTCATTACCTTGGTCCCACCTCATTATTCCATTTATCAGCCCGCACTCTTTTCCTCACAATTCTTTTCATTATGTAACATCTGATCTGCACTAGCATAGTTAGCATGGGCTTTTCTCTTGTATCAAGTATAGTGAAATTAAAAGCCACACACAAGTTCAAAGCATATCGCAACAGTGTCCTTCCTTAAAATGAGCCCTGCTCCACTGTGAGGGTGGCTTCTTTTCAAGCCATCATGTTATTGTTTGTGACTTTTCAAGCATATCACAACATCTGTTCTGTATGTTTAATTGACTACCAGGGTTTAATTTGATTAAAGTTCATCTAGATACAATAATTTGTGACTTGTTGCATGTTATTGTTTGCTTAGTTTTAATTCCGCTTCTTACACCTATTCATCCCCCCTCAGTGTTAATTGGGTCAAACCTCGTTATTTCAGTTCCCTTAGTATTGCATCTTCCATAATATTGTATTCAGAATCCACAATGTCTTCCCCAGGTTTGCGGTTCATGTTGACCTTCTTGGTGTACATCCTCCATTGCTTCTTATCCATTAACATTCCTTTCAGCTACTTGGTGACATCCTCCACAGTTTCATCCTCCATCCTGTCACTTCAGTGATCACCAAATTCAGCTTCCCATTGCCCCCATATGTACTCCTGATGTTCATCAATAAATTCACCCCCATCTGTTATCCATGTTGGCATTGATGGATTCAACAAAACGAGGCACACAACATTCTTCGTTATGGTTTGCATTTGCATTGAATTGAGTATGACTTACCTTCTCAACAGAAGCTTCATCTAGATAAACATATTGACTTTCAGGTTTCTCATCCATAACTTGTGTTATGCTTTGATTCACATGGCCCTAAATATCCTACATGACGAGCAAAGGTAGGCCCCCACGCCGCCCCGAAATATATTAACATGAGGCTGATCTAACCGAACCCCTTCTTATGGCCGAACCAATACACTTGCCGACCCCACTGAACCACACTAACCTTCATGGGAAGAGCCGGCCCATGAGTGGAGGTGAGGCCACGGAAGGAGCTCAACACGAGATCCCCCAAACAATCTTTTTGATATATTATTGATGTGACCATTCATTGTCACCGCCGCCACTACTAGCCTATCCGGTTAAGTTCAAAGCCGCAAGTTAGGTATTATGGATGCTAGAGTGGTATTAGTATTTAAGGCTTATAATTGATTGATGTCTAAAATTAGAGGCATCAGCCACACGGATGAGGCCATGTATCTTTTCGTCCAACGTCCATCATTCATCTTCTTATAGTATAAAAGCTTACACTTAGCGCCAGTTGAAGATAATGCAAGTTTATACTCTTAAGCTATAACTTTGTCTATCACTGTTCTATTTGTTATTTCCCAAAGTCGACCCCCTTCTATATTGGAGGCTCACGTTTAAAGCTCTCCCACACTCATATATTTACTTTTCTGATTGATTTGATCCTCGAAGTGCGCGCAACCAACTTTACCGCACTGGAGGAAGCTATGTGTGACTAATAGTTTGTCCAAGTGTGCAGGAACTGAACTTGCATGGACGTAAGAGACATTGAAATTTATTGGTCACATTTGAGGTACATTTTTTGAGGTCAATTACTTCATTTACACCAGTTTCTTGGGATCGCTCAATATTGACTTCTTTTGTTTGGACCACTTCGTCTTGTTGTTGTCTCTTTGTAGCAATAGTTGTAGCTTCATCACAACTATCTTTTTCGAGTTCTACAATCTCCAACATCTTCACACAAGCACTCCTTGGTTATGGTATAGATTCATCCTTCTTAGGTTTCTTTTTCTTGTTTGAACTTTTGGCATCCTCATCTGACACATTCAGTCGATGGATTTCTTCTCCAGTTTCAGGGTCGATTATAACTACTCCCTGTCAATACTGGGATTAGGTTCATTTGGGGCGCTTTTGCCAGAATTGAAACGATAGGACAAAAATACGCAATAAGTGTAAACGTTAGGGACCAAAAGTGAAAAAACCGTATTTTAATTCATAACTAACCAAAATCCTTAATCTCAGCCACGTTTCTCCGCCATCGCCACCGCCACCGCCAGTGGTACTTCAACTGCCACCTCTATATTTTCATTTACCGTCCTTACGCACCATTTTCCACAACCCCTTCAGAACCCATAAACCCTTTCCCCTAATATCTGAGAGGCAAAGGCCCCAAGCCATCAAAGAACTCCAGAAGTCCCTCACAAACTACCTCCACAGCTCCCGCTCCGTGCCGTTCACTTGTGTGAGCAAATTTCCAACGACTTCCTTAGTTCCTTCAATTATTCCGCAGAATCGTCTCTGAAGTGTCCTTCTCCATCTTCACGTTCGCCAAATATCGGTTTATTATTGTTAATATAATTGGGATATTCTTGGCTTCTTCTCAGGTTTCATAAAGCATTAAAGTGAGATGTATGGGCTGGTCAGTGAATTGAAAATTGCTTTTGTGGATTGTGATTTGACGAGTAGCGTGGAGGGCACTGTGAATGCAATTCTTGAGGCTTGTAGGAAAATTTCGGTGCTGTATGATTTGGCAAGTGAGATGGGTAATGTTGCGTTTTTAATGGATAAGGGCAAATGTCTTTTGTTGATTATCCGAAAGAGATTATGGTTAGAAAATTCCTGTATATATTCAACGTGGAAGGATGCAATTGATTTGTTGCTCGATTACCTCTTTCGAGGCTGCAAATATTTGGTTTTGATCTGGAGGGTCAGGAATTTCAATTACCTTTAAGTCCAGTGAATGCTAAGGATAAATGAGAGAAGAGGCTTGAATTAAACCATTGGGATGATGAGAAATGAGGATTACTCCTCTTTGGGTACTTGTGATCATTGCTGATTGGACGACGACTTGGATAAATATTAAACAGACAAATTGATGAAATTTCAAGCTAGAAGGACACGCATCCATGCAAATAGAAAATTAAATCTCTTATATGGCATATGATTTAGAGAGATTAAGTTTACTAGCATACTTGAACAGAATAGCAGCCAACTACACTTCGATTTTGTTCTCAGTCCTCACCATGGGATGGATTTCTTGAAAACTTGTGGAATGACGAGTTTGTTGGCTTAGACTCTGAAGCAAGAAAGATTTCCTGAACAGAAAGCTTAATTCACATGCCAGGATTATGAATCCTCTCATATTACCTTGATATTTTCCCAAGTTTACTATGATACGACTGAGAGGAACGCATGAAACCAAGATACAGGTTCCATAATTTGCTCGTAGAATAGGGTGAGTAAAAAGAATATTCTGTCTCTAGCACGACAACACTAGTGAGAAAAAAACTGTTCACTTGCATTTCTTGATTCCATTTATCTATCACAAAGAAGAGGCTGAAGAGTTCACTAAACAAAGGTGCAGTACAACTTGCCCGGAGACACCAACCTCTCAATTTCACTTACTTGTAACAACTGATTTGATGATTCACTTCAGCAAGGCAACTAAATTGCAGATATTGCTCTGTGCGTATCTGATCACTGACATCCAAAATCATACAGGTGACTCGCTTAGTATACAGTTTGGGATAGCATGCAATTCCGTGCATGTTCTTATAATATGCTTGGAATAACCTTTTTATGAGATGTTTTAACTTCAAAGCAATCTAGTTTGACTTTGTCATAACTCATAATGTATTTGGATGATTTACCACGAAATCTGATTGTCCGATAGACTTAAGTTCATGCAACAGAGAAGATGATATAGTAAGGATCATAGAAGGGATCAAAATAAAGAATTTTGATTATTTTATCCAATGGACTTGAGTTTAGGTTGTTTACGATTTCTTATAATTAATTAATATTTTTATTTTTTTTGAGTCTTACACCTTAAAGTTCCCAGAGTCTTACGCCTCATTTCATGGTGGCAAAACACCTAGGTACCTGATCTATCCTTTTTAAACATTGGTTAGAGAAAGGGGATTCTTGTTGGTAAGCAAAAATTTACATATCTTGCATTGCAGGGAAAAAGAGCAACTAGTGACATTCAGGGTTATACCTCTATATAACATGTTGTAACTTCAACTTTCATTTGATAAGCGTAACAACTGTACCTCATTAAAATTGGTGATATGGAGAATAAAGTATGAGGCCAGAGTTCATTTGCAGGCACCCCCCCCCCCCCCCCCATTTCCTTCTTATCTGAGAAAGATCTTTTCAAAAACAACGATTTTTCAGCAAATTAATGTATTAGCATTAGTATATACATACATACAAACACACACACACACACACACACACACACACGCACGCACGCACCTGACATTGTATTCACCTATAGTCCTGTGTACAGATTCGTGATCCTTATATCCTTAACTATACATCTCCTTTTTATCTTCCTTCGAGGCTTCCTACATTTATTTTCTACCCAAATGGTTACCAGGAGAAAAATGGAATGTTTCAATCAAAAACATTGTTGACTCATGTTGTCCAAATGATTGGTAATAGCCATGTTAACTACATGCTTCTGTCATGATGTGCAAATCTGTTCTCCTTCCATTTTCATATCATATACTGAAGCATATTTGAGCGTGCATGCAAACTCACGTTTCTCGATTTGCTTCCCTTTTTTGCTTTATTTTTGAAGGTACTTGGCACTACTAGCTTAACAATGTCAGGAGCAGAAGCCTGAGTGTAATTGTCAAGTGTGCATAGGCTTAATTTGAAGTAAAAATAAGAACCTTTATACACAATGCAACTAAGTTCTACGAGTTTGATAGTTTTATTATCAAAAGTGACTGCATTGAACATTCACATTGTCACATGTATATTCCTAATCTCCTTCAAATCTTCCTCTCATAGTTTTGACTCTCATATAGTCAAGCGTTAAATCACATCATTTAAAAGCTTTATAGGATTAAAGAGGGGAGAAAGTTAATTATTTGTATTTATATCTCAGCACACCTCCGTGAACACTCTCCCTCATGTGCACGCCATATAATTTTTTAATCGCAGGCCTTATATATTGAATTTTCACAAATGGGTGGCAGTGAGATTTGAAATGACCTTTTGATTGCCTTTGATACCATGTTAAATCATTTCATCTAAAAGCTTAAACTATTAAAGAGGTGAAACTCTATTTAATTATATTGTCCTATCGAACCACCTCAGTAAAATTTAAAGTTCTTAAAGGGAGGAAGTATTATCAATTTTATTAAACAAAGTTAGAGGTGTATTTGAACGTTACAAAATTGAATAAAAAATTTCCCATCCTGTTTAATTGTGAGTTTAAATTCAAAATCAATTGGAGTGTCTCGCAATTAAAGATATTCCTAGAGTTTTTTTTTTTTCCTTGCTTGCTCATATTCGTGTTTGGGAAAGTCTTAAACTATTAAAGAGGGGAAGCTCTATTTAATTATATTGTCCTATTGAACCACCTCAGTAAAATTTAAAGTTCTTAGAGGGAGGAGGTATTATCTATTTTATAAAACACTAAGTTAGAGGTGTATTTGAACATCACAAAATTGAATTAAAAATTTCCGTTCCTGTTTAATTGTGAGTTTAAATTCAAAATCAATTGGAGTG
>CAIGRN010129465.1:0-17784 GCA_903798345.1 Fraxinus anomala
AACATTTTGATTCTTTCTTTGTAATTCAGCCTAATTGTTGATTCTTTTTAAATATTGGCTAACACTTTTATGTTTAATGAAGGTCACCGGGTGGCACGAGAGCAGTTAGACATAATGAGTTCAAGTTCTGTTACCCAAGGTAAAATTCCAAGTCGGTTAATAAGATTGTCATTTCAAAATGAAATCCCAAGACTCGATATGATATCAAAATCAACAAGCTCAATTGAACAATTCGATCGGTTAAAATTTAATTGAACATTTGGATTTCAAGATTAATGTACTCTAATGATAAATTCTAAATCTGTTAAAGATGGAACCATTGACGACAAGAGTTTGAATGGATCTTTTCAAATGAAAGCTCAAGTCTCAATACCATTTTACGAAGAAACAAAATGAACATGTGCGAAGTCCTCGTATTTATCCGCTATATACAAAAGGATATATGTTGAAAATTACATTTAAATAATAAATATTATTAATGAATAAAATTTAAACTTGTTTTATTTATTGCCATAGTGTACAATCCCTTTACCTAACATTCTATTAGCGTGCACACAATGAATGGTTCGTGCAGCACTGAGGTTCACATGTTATTGTGCTAATTCCAATGATGGATTTTTTTTAATTTTTTTTAAATAATTTGCATGCTTTGTGGTCAAACTTTTGTCCCAATATTGATTGAAATATTTGTCCACATTATGTTAAAAAAACAAGAGTTGATCCTCGCGATTGCTTCCACTTTATTGTTTTATCATTTATGCATCAATTATTGAATAAATACATGAACACACGTGCACTACAAATGATGCACAAAATTATACTAAACAATAATTCAATGCTGGAAAGGATAAAGCTCAGAGCTTATAAAAAGTCATGATATAGGTTTCAATGCACTCTAATTTTTAAAAGTGGATGTTAAGAACTTGGTTCGTCTTTAGACGTATTCATGAATAGTCATTCAACTTTAAAATATCAATTTTTTTTTTTATTTTGTAATATTTATCTTGTTATCATTGAAAGTTAGAATGTTCAAAAAAATTAACAGCGAGATTAGTTAACCAACGATATAGAACATTAATGGTTCAAAAAATCACTCCTTCAAACGTGTGGTCAGCTAGAATCTACATGACCAAATGACACGTTCATAAAGAAAACTATCTAGTTGAAAAAAATAATGTCCATGTTTACACTACATACACACACCATGAACCAAATAAGTCAATATTATCAAAATAATTTTGTTAGTTTCGACTCAAAATCGATTTTTATGACTAATGGGATAATCAATATAAAATCAAAGACTATTTAAATTTGGGAACATGCCTGCAAGATTGTGGAGAACTACGTTTCTACTCCTTGAGAAGAAGACTATTTAAAACAGGATTATAAAAAAAAAAAAATGTTATCTTATAAAAATAGGACACAAATAGGTTACTGAAGAAAATATGACAAATAGGTACTTTATAATTTCTTTTCTTAATTGAATTTTAACTTTCATATCATTTATGCCAAACAATGTTTCAACTGTTTATGTTTTTGTGTAGTAGTGAACTAAATATAGGCATCAAAGTTGAGCTGCAACTTGTGCACTTGCAAACAAAATCAAACACCCCACTGCAAGCCCTTATATCCGCATTTCAGGGAAAAGAATCTTTCAACAAAACAATTATTATTGACTATCGACTGACGTGTCAAGCCAAGTGGACACCAAAGTGGGCCACAATTCGAAAGAGTCAATATGAAAGAGAAAGACGTCCCTAACCCCAAAAGTCGTCACCAATCTTAGAATTTTAGGAATAAATCTTCCCTAATTTTTCTTACCAAACCTACAACCCTAAGCTGATAACATCCAATATAGCTCTGAGAAAAAAATCGACTCTCTTTTTCTAATCAGTACAAATCTCGACTATTCAATTAACGGCCGTAGAAACAGGACCGTGTCCACATCCAAAAACTGGACTGTCATCCAACACATTGTACGGGTTTTGGTCCACACATGGTACTGCATTTTTGGGCAGTGTATTCAAGAATAGTCAGATCTAGAGATACAAAATGAACCTATGCAAATGGATCAAGCATATTTAGCCTGTTTTCCAAACAAGAATCGAATGTACTGAAAAGGGTGTAATGAAAATGCTTCAAGAAATCTAAATATCCTCAAAACCTGAAAAAGGTTTTCAAAAGCTTAGATATCGAAATATCAGATAATAACACAAGAATTGAATCACATTGTCGAACAGAATCATATCGGTCACGATGATACTGCTAAGAGTGATAATGGCCCATTTCACGTGCAATATTAAAGACTTGCATCCAGTACAATTTCCACCAGCTAATCAAATTCTGGGTCATCCAGTACTCACCATAACAACAATCCTTCCAAGAACTCCACAATCCTACTGACAGCCGTTGATTCCAATTTGAAAGAAGGGGATTCAAACGATGGGGTAAACAAAAGCTTCTTTGACATTAGTTGCAATAATTTAATTCATTTTCACAGTACGTACAGTAAATTTCATTCCGGGAACTCAAAAGCCATCAAATTACACTGGATATCTTAGGAACGATGTCACACTCAGAAAATGAACACATGGAGAATACAACTATCTACATCTGTCACAGGTGAAGGAAAAGCTGAAGGCAAATCCAAGGACATGATATGACCCCTCATTCTTCAACAAATAGGCAAGTCCTGTGTCGGGATAATTTTAACTTGATGTTCATTGATTACCAAAATACTGTAAAAGAAATAATTTCTCGCATAACAAACAAGTCCTTCGTGCAAACTAGTACTTCGTATAATTCAAATGCATTTCGTACTGAAAAAACAGTATAATTGGCTATTCACCTTAAGAATTCACATCTACCACCAAAACTTGCAACATATGGCAAATATAATTTACATACACATTTACTAGTAAGAAGGTAACTACTTTTTAACAGAAAAAGACTACAAGAATAAGTATAAATAAAATCAGATGACGATATAGGCAAATATAGTGCAGAAATAACATAAAGGCCACAGCATTAAACATGAAAGTTCCCAAAACAAGAAGTTGCAATGAGAGCTCAAGCACATACCCACACTTTTTGGAAAAGCCATTAAATGTAAATGTTAGAAGAAATCTTGAACTAAGAAAAATTCAACATGAGAACAAAAACAAAAAATCGAAAAAAACAAAAGGCAATAGTGTAGAGCAAAAAGGATGGAAGGCAACATTTGGAACCTTCACATCTGGTGGGTTGTAATAATTCCCATCTGTAATAAGTGGGTTATGAACTAAAAATATGTCTATGAACAGATATCTGGGTGTTTCAAGTCCTAACTACTTGCATCCAAGGGCAGAGAAAATTTGTAGAAATATGTTCAACAAATAAAACAGGATCTCTGAAAGCACAAAATTCAAAGTTTTCTACCATCTTCTTCATCGACTGGCATCCCAAAGGCGAGCAAGCACATTGCCCTGGGATATAAGCATTCACAAGATTTCAGTTTTGTTATGAGAAGGCGTGAACTAGTTCCACAGTGCCCTGGGATATAAGTATGCACAAAATTTTTGTAATGGGAGGTTCGCTAGATGAAATTTCTCGGCATAATCTGTAAGACAAGACGAGAAGGCAAGAACTAGTTCCACAGTTCCTGCATCTACCACCTGCAACAAGAAGATAAAATGTTTAAGAGACGAATTTGCTTGGCACACAATAATAGCCATAAACTAGTGTTGCTCCAAATCTAAATTGAGAACTCTTCATTTTGAGAATTTAATTTATGTCTACTGACTACTGCACTTAATCTGACTTTACCTGACTAGTCTACAAATTCATCAAGCTATGAATGAGGTTTGCTCATTCATCCAACGTAATAAAGGATAAAATAAATGAACAAAAACAACGATACTTAATAACATAAAGCCAATAGAACCATCACCAAATTTGAATGTTCAAAACAACAAATCAAAGACAAGTAGTAACCAAGTAAATCAATTTGATTGTGGAGTGTTTGCTGTGCGACCAAAGTCCCACATTGGCTAGAAATAGAGAGGATCATGAGTTTATAAGTATGGACAATATCTTCATTGGTATGAGACCTTTTGGGGGTAAAGCCCAAAAGTAAATCCATGAGGGCTTAACCCAAAAGTGGACAATATCATACCAATGTGGAGATATGTGGTGTTCATAGTCCAACAAATGGTATCAGAGTCAAGCACCAAACTTAGCCATGTGGATGAATTCCTTGGGATGCCGAACGAAGGTGGTGAGCCTTGATCTGCTCACTATGGGATCCGTGGATGAGTTCTATTGAACAAGCGGTGTGCTCCGGATGCTTCATGGACGTGTCCTGATCCCAGCACTGTGAAGAAGAGTTGACCTGAATAGAACAAGCTCTCAAGTCAGGTAGTGCTCTTCGATTTCTTCATGGACGTGTCCTGGCCCCAACACGGTGAAGGGGAGAGTGGAGAATCCTGGTTGGTAGAGAGTGGACGGATGGATTATCGTTTGAGGGGAGGGGAGGTGGTCCTTTGTTCGAGGGGAGGATTGTTGGGTGTGCGACCAAAGTCCCACATTGGCTAGAAGTGGGGAGGATCATGGGTTTATAAGTATGGACAATATCTCCATTGGTATGAGACCTTTTGGGGTAAAAGCCCAAAAACAAATCCATGAGAGCTTAGGCCCAAAGTAGACAGTATCATACAAATGTGGAGATATGTGGTGTCCATAGTCTAACATAGAGAAATTCTAGGGATGGCAACGGTGTAGGGGTCGGGGCAACCTCCCTCTCCCCCTGCCCCGTTAGACAATTTCCCGCCCCGTCCCCGCCCGTTACTCGTTTAAGGTGGGGTGGGGCGGGCTGGGGGGAGGGATTTCTTCGTTTACTACCCCATTTAATTTTTCTTTTTAAGTTTTTAATTATTCATTTTATTGCCCACATTCAGTGGAGTGAGACAGTAATATATTTTTTAATCTTTATTTATTTTAAAAGTTAAATTATTCAAATATATTTGGTAAACTTAAGCTTTTATTGTTTGTCATATTTTTTAAATAATTATAGTTGCCATTTTCTATTAAAACTATTGAGATTTCGTGAAATTTTCCATTTAAAGTGTTGAATTCTATAAAAAAAATTAAACGGGGCGGGGCAGGACACCCGTTACTTGTATCGGCCTCGAATACCTAATTAAGCGGGTAATCCCCATTCCGTTCGGGACCGGGCCTACGGGTATCGAATTTGTCGGGTTTTTTTGCTATCCCTAAGAAATTTTTAAAGGAAAATGCAAAGTGATGATGAACAATCGTCTTGCAATTTTTTCCGGATAGACTAAAGCCCGTTCAACTGATAGCATACCGAAGTAGTAAATCAGCACATACAAGAAAATTGTCTACATGCTTTCTATCAGTCAAGAATATTCAAAAAAAAGGTCATAAGATTTCAATCCATAATGAAGATCATTCCAGATATTCTAGTCCCTAAAACATATGCATTTCATTTGTCCAAATTATTTTGGCTTCATTCTCTTCACAGTATCACACAGATTAAGTTGTGACCAGAAACTCCAATTCCAAGGAGTCAATCTTCAGTTTCAACTCTAACATAAACCATATCCCAACATATCTTATGTGCACTATGAATATAATAAGATACATGGTATTAAGTTGAGTTTTATGCTTTGGACAAATCTAGAGCCACCGGTCACAAACTCCATGTGGAGTGTCCACAAATTATCCAAAAGGGCCATGATTGTCACTTGGAGGATGAAGGCAGAAATGTGAGGTAAAGGCAATGAAAAATAATAATCAAAAGTGTGTTAAGCTATAAATTTAAAAAATCAAACAAAAATATCTCCAACTAAGCAACGAAGCAAATTACCTAAACTACGGTTCACAACTTCAGTTTGACCATCGATTTGGGAGTGGAATACAGATGAAAACTTAAGTATCATCCCAAACAATTTCCACAATATATTCCAAAAGTAACTAACAAATTTAACATAACGATCAAGACACAATAATGATCGGGAGCCTATGGAGGCGGACAACTTCTTTAAAGAACAACTTGGCAATATGGGACGCATCAGTAAATTTGAAATATAGAACGAAATGGGCTATCTTAAAGAACCTATCCACAATCACAGAGAGGGAATCATGACCTCTAGTGGTTTAGGTAAACGAAATCCATGCTAAAGTCATGCCAAGGAGTATGAGGAACATGGAGAGGAGTATCAATGTTTAGACGTGCCTTGCCCAACTAACAGGTGCGCACACTAAGGGACAATATGAGCAAATCTTTCTCGAGGAAAGGCCAATAAAATCGATCATCAACTAAGACGATAGTTTTATCTCGACCAAAATGACCAGTTAGACCTCTTGTATGTAGTTCCCAAATAACGAAGTCACTAAGTAAGGTACGGGAATACATAATTTGGTGCCCTTGAAAATATAGTCATCTTTAAGCAAGAACATAATACGATCACGAGAAGGATTATCTGAAAGTTCTTAAAAGATGGTGCCAAAGTCAAAACAACTAGGATCGTCCTTCAAGCGTTACAGATCAGTAGTGATAATAGAATGAAGCACCATAGTGATACGACTAAGAGCTTCAACTGCTTTTTTTTTTTTACCCCGGCTCAATAGTAAAGAACAAAAGTGTACTCTTAAAGGAATTCGAATCACTTAACATGTCGCTCCCTTAAATAACATTGTAAATTAAGTTAGTGAAGAGCCTGATGATCAAAATAGAGCACAAACTCTTGAGGTAATAAGTAATATTGCTCGTGACGGAGAAACTTGACAATGTCATAAAACTCTTATCATAGGTAGCATACTTTTACCTAGCCTGATTTAATTTTTCACTAAAGTAAGAGAAAGATGACCATCCTGACTTAAGACACCACCTATCCATACACCAGACGCATCACAGACAATCTTAAAAACCTTAAAAAGATTAGGTGGTATAAGATGGGGCCTCGATCAACTTTTACTTAATGGCTAAAAAGGTTTTCTAGGTCGAAATGGTCCAACAAAAATCCCCTTTTTTCATACACTAAATGATGGGTGAGGTGATAGAACTAAAACCTCAAATGAATCTCCTATAAAACAAAGCTAATCAATGAAAGTTATAGACCTCAGTCAACGTTGTAGGTTCAAGCCATCGCAAATAATAGAAATTTTGGTTGGATCATCAGAATACCTTGGGCTGAAATGATAAACCCTAAGAAGAAAACTTAAAACTGAATAAATGAACACATTTTAAGGTTAGCGTACAATTGAGCCAAACAAAGAGTACAGAAGAACCTAAGTCCGATGTTTGGTATGTGGATACAGGCTACAGTAACTACATGTGTGGAAGTAAGTCTTCTTTTTCTTATTTAAATGAAGGCTTTCATTCTACAGTAAGTTTTGGTGATTGTTCCACTGTGAAGGTGATGGGAAAGGGTGATATTGAGATAAGAACCAAGAATGGTTTTGTAGAAACAATTTCTAATGTCTTTTACGTTCCTGACTTGAAAAGCAATTTGTTAAGTGCTGGTCAATTGCAAGAAAAGAGTTATGCAATCACTATTCCAAAGGGTGTATGTGAGATTTATGATCCTACTAGAGGAGCTATTGTTGTTGTGCAAATGAGTTCAAACAGGTTGTTTTCATTGAAGATTGAAAGTGTGCAATCTTGTTTGGTAGCTGAAGTAAAAGATCCTTCTTGGTTGTGGCTTTTTCGTTATGACCACTGTTTTGGTGGATTGAAGACCCTCCAAAAAAAAAAAAAATATATGGTGACAAGTCTTCCTCATATTAGTATTCCTTCCCAAGTTTGTGAAGAATGTGTTGGCAAACAACATCGTTCTCAATTTCTCCAAGGGAAGTCACGGCAAGCAAAAGGTGTTTTGGAGCTAATTCATTCTGATATGTGTGGCCCGATAACACCATTTTCTTTCATTGATGATTATACTCGAAAAACTTGGGCTTATTTTTCACAGGAAAAATCAGAAACTTTTTGTGCATTTAAAAGCTTCAAAGCTCGTGTGGAAAATGAAACAGGAAACACCATTAAGACCCTCCGAACAGATCTTGGTGGAAAATATTGATCAACCGAATTTGAAGTTTTTTGTAAAGTTCATGACATTCAAAGAGAGCTGACAGCTGCTTATACACTACAACAAAATGGTGTATAAGAGAAGAAGAACAACAGAACCATCAATGTGGTGAAAAGCTTGTTGGCAAGAGGAAGAATTCCAAAACCTTTTTGGCCTGAAGCAGTAAATTGGAGTATTCACATCTTGAACAGAATTCATATATTTGCTGTTCAAAATATGACAACAAAGGGAGCTTTGAGTAGTAGGAGACCAACTGTAAATTATTTTAAAATTTTTTGTCACATTGCTTCTGCACATATCTCGGATGAGAAAATGAAGAAACTTGATGATAAAAGGGAAAAGTGCGTCTTTCTTGGTGTTAGTGAAGTATCCAAAGCGTATAAATTGTTTAATCCACTAACCAAGAAGACTGTGATAAGCCAAGATGTTGTCTTTGATTAAGAAAATACTTGGGATTGGAATAGGCAGCAACCTACTCCATTTCTTTTTGACAATAATTCTAAAAGAGAGCCAACTTTATGCCTGAAAATTCATCAGAAGCAACTCCACAACTGCTGAAATTTTGCCAACAGCAGCAAAAGCTACTGATACAGCAACTCAATCTCTTCGTCGTATTCGAAAAAGGCTCACATGGATGGAAGACTATGAGGTAACTGAAATTGAAGATCCAATCACTAGAAATGATGGTGTCATGTTTAAAGAATTCAAGAAATCTATGATGGTTGAATTTGAAATGTCTGATCTTGATATGATGCATTACTTCCTTGGCATAGAAGTATTGTAATCAGCTAATGGGATCTTCATTTCTCAAAAGAAGTATGTGCGAGATATTTTGGACAGGTTTCGGATGAAGGATTGCAATCCTGTAAGCAATCCAACTGAGTTTGGCCTGAAGCTAAACAAAGATCATAAAGGGAAGAAGGTGGACAGTACACTTTACAAGCAAATTGTTGGCAGTTTGATGTATTTAGCTTCAACAAGACCAGACATAATGTATTTCGTGAGTTTAATAAGTAGATATATAGAGAATCCAACAAAAATACATTTGTTAGTTGCTAAGAGAATCCTTCGTTACTTGCAAGGAACTACAGATTTTGGGCTGTTCTACAAGAAGGGTGAAAAGTGAGAGTCGTTCGGGTTTACTGACAGTAACTATAAAGGAGATCAAGATGATAGAAGGAGCACTTTGGGCTATGTTTTTACGTTGGGCACATGGCCGTTTCGTAGTCTTTTAAGAAGCAACCAATTGTCACCTTGTCAACTACAGAAGCTGAATTTACTGCTGCAACAGCTTGTGCTTGTCAAGCTATTTGGTGGAGAAGAATTCTTGAAGAGCTACAGTTAAGCAAGTTGAAGCTACAATAGTTTTTTGTGACAACTCAGCAATCAAAGTCTCCAAGAATCCTGTGCTACACGGAAGAAGGAAACATATCGATGTGAAATATTATTTTTAAGAGATCTCAGCAATGATGGAACAATCAAACTGGTTTGGTCTACTTGGAGTTTGTTCACGTGCTGCTGTAAAGGAGGACATTGCAAATGGTTGATTTTCTTTTAAACTAATTTTTGTAGATTTCAGTTTAAGGGAGGGTGTTAAGATTTAAATGTTTTATTTCATATTTTTTAATATTTATTGGAAGTTCTAGTCATTGGTATGTTCGTCCGAGTCTTTAGGTATTTGGTTATTTGATTTCGGAAAGTGTCTTATTTGTGATTCTATTTTATAGGAGTTGTGGTTAGTGCTAGGATGAAGTGTTCTGATGTAATGCCTATTTATAGGCCCTTTTCTTTATCCATGATATTGACAGAGCTTTACCATTCCAACATTCTCTATTTTTTCTCTTAACTTTGTATCAGAGATTAGGCTTTAGGGCTGGATTTGTCAGTAAAGCTAGGTAGGGAGGGTTGTTGTAGAGTGTATGGTGGGCTATTCGGATCTGTGATGAATTTAGGTAGTGGGTTGGCTTATTGTTTCTTGTGTGTGGGCTTTGGAGATGGGCTTGAAGGCCAACCCTTTTTTGGACAGCAGCAATAACAGTTTTTTCTTGAATTCGGATTAACAAACAGACTGTAGTTGAATTTTTGTCTTACCTTTTTTTTTTTTTTTTTTTTTTGTTGGTAAATATCGGATATCAGTCATGCTATATGTACATCATGAATGACAACAAGTTTTACACTCTTCCATGTGGNTTTTTTTTTTTTTTTTTTATGAAGAGGGATTCAATGATATCAAACAAGTAAAAACTAAGAGCAGTGGAACAATTGCTGCTTTACGATAACTAGTAGTAAAGATAAATAAATAAAAAATGCTCGCTGTTGTTGATCTTTAAGAGGGATCTTGATGAGGGTTTTGGATGTTGGTGGCAGTAGGGATGATGGATTGTCGTAAGTGGCGCAGTGATGGCTATGTATATGGGTTTAAATGGCCGCTACTGAAAATAATCTTTCTTGAGTGTAATGCATGTGAGAGCAAGACTAAGGTCAGAGGAGATTGTCAAGCTCTAATACCAAATTGATGAAGAGTACAAGGAGCAAAAGAATAATTAAGAGAAAGAAGAGAATTAAGAGGGAGATTGTATTTTATTCAATAATCAAGTGTACTTTATAACAATAAAGGAGCCTCTTTTTATAGGTTCTAAATTACATTGAAAAAGAAAAATTACAACTAATAAGGAAATCTAGGATTTCCTTTTAAAAAGGAGACAAAAACAGTTTTACCAAAATCAATTATACACAATAATGGAAAATTCTATTCTAATTGATTTGATTTCGTCTAAGCCTATAATATACTTGCCAAGTTGCATCAACGCATCAAAATTTGAAAGTAGATTATATAATATATCTTCTAATATTCCTTTATCGTGCTTGCAATAGAATTCCAAAGCGATTGTCTCAAAACTACAAATTGCAAGAACTATCAACATTGACAATGGTACCACTTCTGAAACCAAAAAAATGCAATAAGAGGCAACACTGAGGAGCAGGAAAAGCTATCAAGACAAGATACCAAAATGGGAATATTCGTATCCAAATGATGAGAAGAGAATTTTACCTTAGTGCCAGTAATGGCCATATACAAAGCTCAGTTCCACTACTCAGACCCCCAAGCGCAACAGTTATTCTGTAGATCTCATGAGCCAATTTAGCATTCCAGCATCTTATAAACCTGGAAGCAAACATGCCAAAACATATAAAACAGCTAATCCAATCAAATACAAATTTTCCTTGGACTATATGTTATATTGCAACATTCATCAGAATTTAGCAGTCAGATGCAATGAAGTTTGCACACAAATCACATGCCGGTCTGGCCATCACTAGTCCCAGAAAATATCCTAGTTGCATCAGGGCTCCATGTCACAAAGTGCATCCTGCAACACAATAGAAATACTAAAAGCAAGTGTACACAACTGAACAAATAATAGCAAGAAAAGTTCTTAGACTAATTGGGGCATCTGTCTCACCACTGACCCTCGGCAACGTTCTTTTGTGAGTAAGTTTCTTCGAGTCAGACAGAGTAGATTCAGACACAGTCATCACCACAAGCAATTGCTATTCGGCCGGTGTCTGTAGCATTGCTCTCATGAAGGTCAACTGGATCATCATCATCGCTGTACTCTTTCACTATTCTTCTCGTTATCAGTGCCACCTTTAGTTCTAGGACTATAATGGTTATTTGCAAATGACCTTATTTCTTGCTTTATATGAAGCTGTGGATTGCCACACGGTTTTGCAGCCAATTGCCATATTGAGACCCCAATAGAATCTAGAACCAACTGAAGCAAAAAATAGCAAAAAGAAAATAATTCAATAAATCAACATTAAAACTTCAGAATTGGGCAATGGATTCCCAAAAAGAAAAGACAAAACCTTCAGGAACATAATCTCATAAATTCTATCTTTGAAAGCTGAAAATAATATATACTTCTCATTTCCCAAAAGAAGGTATGATAGCATTTATCCACTAAAGTCCAAAATTAGTAGAGGCCAAAATCTCAGCTAAAGAGGGGAAAGATATGTAATTTATGTGTTAGCTCATTACAGAATGGCATTTCATCTTGTCCCTCTTCTGGAAAAAAATATTCACTTGCTTTATATGTGCAATATTCATGTGAGTAGCTAAAGAATCTTCCTTCGTGTAACAGTTTCTTCGTCTATCTTCAAAGAATATCAATTGATTGTCCAGATTAACGTTCTAGATTCAGTTTCATTCAAAACATTAAAAACATTCTTTGTTTGTATCAGCCACTCATTAATCTCCGAAATGCAATGCAAAACATAAATGTAAAAAAAGAGCATTTATATGTGATCATTTACCTTTGTTTCAAACGGAAGAGGTCCCCCAGTAACGACACTCTCAAATTAGGGTCCCAGTCAGAAAACCAAGAAATTAAAATCTAGTCAAGTTTTTTAAGAAAAAGAAGGAAAATAATTTTTCAAATTCTAAATAAAAATAAATAAATAAATAAAATAGTGCGCATACAAGCTGACAATGCCAGCCCATAGAACCGAGGGAGACGAGTCAAATCTCGAGTGGACCATCGTCGCGAGCGGCGGCGACTTGGGAACCGTCGGGGCTGGTGGCTAGGGCTACAACGGCGGAAAGGGTTCCACTCCACTGAGCTGATTATTTGAACCTTAAACGTCTCTATTTTGGTATTAGTTCAAGAAAATCTTCTGATTGCCGCTTTTGATCCTTCTCAGTGTGTGAATTTGTGTGAAGAACATTGAGGGCCTGCTTGGGAGTTCGGGGTACCGGTTATTATGTTTTTCAGACGACGCTATATGTAGATCATGCTTGAGATAAAGGTTGCAATTTTTGTGTACATTTCCACACTGCTTATGATTGTTTTCTTCTCATAAAGTAAAGTGGCTTTTCCCTTTTCTTTTTCAGTTTTTCCTTTTCTAATATCAAATTCGGCCTCAAGATTTGTCCTAGATGTTGGATGGATCGATTCCAATATTTCAATACTCAAATCATCCATTATGTTTTGAATATTTTGTAAAGTGAAAATTACACCCACACATAAATTACAACTTGAGGTACTTACACAAATATCCTTCCTTTTGAGATTATTTTGAAAAATCATGACAAACATAAATTAAAAGACAATACTTTAATTTCAATCAATATACACAGTAAATATTACGGTACTACGCTAAAACAAAGAAGCAAATCCAGGAGCTCCAAAATTCCAACTCAAAATCAAGGAAAATCGAAAGCATAAGCGAAAATCTTGCACAAATCAAACCCAAACAAGATCAATGGATGCTTCAACTACCTTTTTTCAAAGTTTTTTTCCAAATTTTGCAAATAATCAACAAAAATCTACGGGTTTGTACGTTCTTGATTTTTTATTCAATTATTTCATATTTCGTTTAATTTTGATCTTGAGACTTTTGTGTTCTAGTATATATGAAATTTCATCTTTAAATTAACAATTCAATCAATTCAATTGATGCCTTCAAGATGATTGTAAAAATAAAAATGAGAAAAGTGACATTGTCTATCATTTTTATCTAAAAAGATAGCAGTCTATCTCATTTTGAATTCCTTTGAAACAATTAAATAGATGCATATGTGCGTTCTTTTAAAAATTGAAATATGAATATAAATACGAATTCAAATTTTATTTTACATTAAAAAAATGACATGATGCAATGAATTTGTGAGTTAGTATATAAGAAAAATCAAATTTGGATCAATTCAAATAATGCTTCCAATGTGTTTGTGAAAATGAGGATGAGAAAAAGTGACATCCTCCGTTACTTTTTTATTTTTTAAAGTTACAGTCTATCTCATTTGAATTCATTTGAAGCAATTAAATAGATGCACACATGTGAGTTTGTGAGATATTAAATATGAATATGAACTCAAACATTACTCTATATTAAAAAATGATATGATGAAAGACATTGTTTCTGTTTTTACTTATGAATTAAGATTTTAAAACTTGAAAGTGTCATTCTCAATCTATTTTTTCTAAAAATGTCGCAATTTATCTCACTTGAATTCTTTAAAATCAATTAAAGAGATGCAAACACGTTTATTTGTGTAAATTTAAATATAAATATGAATTCAAACTTTGCTTTATATTAAAAATGACATGACTTGACACTTTATTTATATTTTTACATATCACTTAATTTGCTGGAAATTAAAAGTGACATGATCTTTTTTTTTTTTTTTAGAAAAAAAGTCTCACATTATTTTATTTGCATTCTTTTTGTGGAGATACACAAAATTAACGTCTTCATCTATTATAGAGGTAAATGAGAACAAGACAATGAATATATAAAAGTGACAAATTGACTAAATTGTTGTCATAATAGATTGTATATACAATAACCTTTGTTAAAATGTAAATATCACTTTTTGTTTTAAAAAAATGACATACCATGTCATCGTTTTCAAGAAATTAAGTTTTGACAGTGTTAAAAAGAGATTAAATTGTTATTGTTGTCACTGATATGTAATATCATCAATTAAACAGTTGAAGTTAAGATATTTATAGATAAGCTAAATTTGGCAACAATTTATGAAATTCAAAGCGTATGTCGTTTTTGTTATCACGTCACCTTTTTTTTTTAACGAGTTAAGGTATGTCACTTCTAAAAAATATCATATACATTTTTCATAAAACAAATGATATAACATATCCCTTTAAACCAATATTCATGTGATATGATTAACTCTGTTAGCACATGTTTCTCTCTTCTTTGACTATTAAATGAAAAGTGATATATTAAATTAAAAAAGTGACAAAATCTCAAAAAAGTGTACTTTTGGGATTTTTACGTAATTAATATAGAAATTTGTAATTTTAAGGGTATAATCTAATATTTTATTTTTTCAGGCAGTGAACCTAATTTTTCCCTTCAACTTTTAACTTCAAAAATTAGATTTAAAACTTATTTATTCAAAAATCAGGTCACAATTCATTTTTTTATGTTAATAATAATATTATTAAATTTTGTCTATATACTCTCTTTCTCTCTTCTCTCTCTATCATATCTCGTCTCTCTAAATTGCACACACCCAAATCCTAAACCCTAATAATCCCAAATCATGCACAGTGCTCATTCTTTCTTTGGTGTCGGTCAACATTCCCATCCTCCGACAATAAGAGAAGCGCCACGCGCTCATGAGTGCGCATAGCGATGCCTCGCTACGCTCATCCAATTACAGAGGCTACGGGTTGTCCGATCCGTCCCCCAACCTAAGAAGACAATCTTCATGGATCAGAGCAATCGCACTCGTGTGTTGCGCATAGCAATGCCTCGTGGAGTGCAGCTTGCAACGAGGAGTTACACATAGCGACATTTGTCCCTATGCAATGTTTTAGGATATTTTTGAGGTTTTATAGTGGTTTCTTCCTCATTCGATTTGCTTAGCGGGGTGGTTTTTGTTAGTGATTTGCAAATTGTAGTAGTTGTTTTCCTATTGCAAATGGTGGTTGTTGATAGTGGTGGTGAGGTGGTGTGGGATTCGGTGATGGCGGTGCTAGCGAGTATGACGAGATAGCGCGGTGTTGGGTTAGTGCCAGTGACAATAGAGTAAAGTAGGGCGATGAGTGTTTCTAACCAATTATTAGGGTAAACGTGACCAATAAAATATTTATTTTATGACAAATAATTAATATGTGGCCAATAAAATGACTAATTTGTGATTGATAAATAATAAAATGTGTGATTACGACTAAATTTATAATTGTGACTCACAATTTGTATTTTGTAATTATGACCTTGTGCAATTCTTTATTTGATCATAGTTATGTGACATATGTGGTCGAGAAATAATATATGACCAATTAATTTGGTAATTTGTGACAGATAAATAAGTTGTAAATCATAAAATTTGTAATTTGTTACTATGACGTTTTGCAATTGTAACTAGTATGTAGATGTGACAATCAAGTCGAATAGCTTGTTCGGGCTCGGCCCATGGGCTGCTCGGGAATCGATGTCTCTTCATTTTTTATGATACGGCTTTTGAGTGCTCACGACCAAGCGCTCGGGGCTCGTCAGCCTAAAGCAACCAAACGGTCACAAACTTTTTAAAGTGACCGTTGGGGTCCCCCAATGGTCATTGAATTTCTTCTTTCTTTCTTTTTTTCCTCTATAAATACCCCACAATTCCAAACCATATTTTTCATACAACAATCCACAAACTATCTATCCTCTTTTACATTCCCTCTACAATCAAAATATCAAATTACCATCAAGTCTATTCAATTACATTATTCAAATTTCAATTCTATTACATATACATTCTGTAAATTCTATTCTCCACACTACATTCTAAATTATCCAATTTATACATTTCATCTTTATTCTCTACGCTACATTCTATTACATACACATGAGTCCTCATGACTTTATTGATGACTTGTTCGTTGGCCACTCACCTATGACGCCACAATCTTAATTCCAGGTATGTTTGGTAGCACGCTTCATTGACGATACCTAGAACTCGAGAAAATGAATTCTTTGTTTGTGGATGCTTGATTTTTTTTAAAAAAAATTACACATAATAAGTTGTTCGTGTAAAATTTTAACTCTGTCTACTCGAAAATAAGTAACCGATCCCAAATCCCAAAATAAAAAAGTGAGGAGGATTATTTTTTTTAAAATCAATCTCTTGGGCCAAGCTTGGCTCGGCGCACGAGCTATGAGCTCAAGGGCCAGAGAAGAGCCAAGCATAGGCTCAACCTTCTCTTTGACAAGCTGAGCTCATAGGTGATGGGTTCGAGTCTACTCGACTCGGTCCATTGCCACCTCTACTAGTACATAACTGTGACCATAAACCATATGCTATTATAACATTAATATATTTAATTTTGAAATTGTATCATATAACTACCTTAGATATGTATTGTTCCTTTTTATAAATGGAACCATTTGGGCCCTTGTAATATAAGCCAAATCTAAACCTGAGTCGTCTACCCATATTATTTTTTATATACATTTAATAAACATATTCATATATGCAATTTCAATACATATACCTAACACGTTACTAATCAATAATGTTTATACAAATGAGAAAATTCAAATAATAAATTTTTAAAAAGCAAAATAGTGGAGACTAAAAACCATGAAAAACAAGAAAATTGAAACATCAAAATTTAAATTACAGTTTGAGAAGAAATTATTTTTTCTTAATAAATCTTATTCGATATATAAGTGAGGCATGATAAACTTATAATTTAATTATGTACAATGCTTAGCCACTATTTGACTTTCTTTAAATTAAAAATCTTTATTTCTTATACTCATTTTCAGCCATACATTTACATAATAAAATATTTTTCATATAAATCCAAATTTTTTCCTATTTCTTAGTTACACATTATCCAAAAAATCACCATTAAAAACATCATTTTCCCCCCAATTTCTCTTTATAAAGGCCATCAAATATGGGCTTAAATTATTCTACTCTTAAAACGAATCCACATAAAAAATACTAATTTGATATATAATTATACAATATCAAGAAATTATAGTCCACATATTGAACTAGCTCTGCTTGAATAATAAAAAAAGGAAAAATTACATTTTAAAAGAGAACCACAAACTCAAGATAAGATATATCACAACTAAAGCTATGAATATATCAAGTTCAATTGCCACGCATTAAAAAAAAAATAAAAAATAAAAATCACTTAAGTTTGTAAATAATGCAAAAAAAAAAAAA
>CAIGRN010129476.1:0-16605 GCA_903798345.1 Fraxinus anomala
GGGGGGGGGGGGGGGGGTTTGAAGAGAATACATCAAGAACAAAACACAACAAAAATAACATGACATTTTATACATTAAGAGGAAGGTCCATTAAAGTTGACAATATGATAAGTGTATTTTATACACTTATTCGAGCTCTTAAATGTTGGCATTTTGTAATTTTTTTAATGGAATTATAGCCTAATTTATTATAATGTGTTATTAGGTGAAACTCGATGAATGGAAATGGAATTGAAAGAAAGAAGCGAAAAATGGACAAAATCCAAAGATTGGGGATTAAAGTGTAAATACTCAAAAGTTATGTCAAAACTCACGATGAAGATTTGAGAATGCTAGGGGGGTCAATTGGATACAATTAGAAATCAAAATGTGAAATATGATCAAAATATTTTCACAAATTAATTTTCAACCGTACAAGGATGTTCAAGATTTTCAGCCGGAGATTGAGACTCATTTTTGGCCTAATAAACATTCGAATTGGAAAATAGTTTGGTAAAGTTGTAGCTCTTTGAATTGTCTTTACAACCCATTTCTATATATCATTTGGTAATGAAGAATTGTTCCGTAAGTGACTGGAGATGGAACCACTCCGACAGTTTGAATTTGAACTTTCAAAGCATCAAGGAGTAAAGGATTTGAGATAGGCATGTTAAAATTGGAAAATATGGTAACAAGGATAGTTCCAGCATTTAAGGTAGTCTGTAGAGTTCCTATGCACGCATGTTGGTATTCTAAAAATCTGGTGCCTAGAAGTGTAATTCTTAAAACTACAGGATGACCACGAAGAGCCACCAAATATTTAACTTGATGCACGATTACTCGAAGCACAAAGAGAGTGTGTGTGATGCATTAATGCCACTTTTTTTATTCTTGTTTTTGCTACATTGGATTTAATTCGTTTTATGGAGACATTTCAAGTTGCGAGCATGTAGTGACAACAAAAGATTGTACATTGAAGATTCCAACTCGGACTTCTTGAATTATGAAAAAATGAAAGTACTAAAGTGGTTTTTAGTGTCTATATATAAAAGGTTTTAGGAATTTTTGCACATAAGTTCATATTTTTTTTCCGAAATATGTATAATGTTGAAAAAACCTTAAAGTTATATACATATACATACAACCTATATTTTTCTTATCGAAAGTTCGAGCATGAAAGTTTTTTAATTGGATTTTGCTTGATGGGTTTATCTATAGTTTTAGCTTCAAGAGTTCGTATTCTGATTAGAAATCTAATTATATTTTTCTCTCGAAAATTTGTATTTATTTTTATTTTCTTTCAACGTTATTAGATACTTTGTAATTGGTAAAGAAAATGCTCAAGTGTTCTCATAATATTTTTTTAAATTTGGATTGAAATCACATTCAAATATCAAACCTCAATTTATAATCTTGAATTCTGTCTCTCTTCTTAGAGGATTATCTGTCACTTGGAGAAAAATGCAATGATCAGTTCCTAAATTACACAAAAAAACATAAGTCAATTATAATGTATTTTAAATTCAAAACCATAATTGTGATAAAGGGAGGAACCAGCACCCGACAAATTCCTACGGTCGCCCGTGCTAGCTCTAATTTTTTTTCTCTTATATTAGGTGGTCGCTCAACGACCTCAGCAGTCGCCTATGCTAACTTGGATTATTGGATCCCCCACTATTGCAATTTAATTTATTTATTCTTTTCCTTGAGAAGTGCAAAATAATTTGTTAAATCTAAGATTTGTTATTATTCAACCCGTGGAAAGTGAAAGATGCTCTTTATTGTTGGCTGGTTGCAATTTGTAAATAGTGAGGAACACAAATAGACAATGGATAGCAAATATTAACTTTCATGTGAATGTGTGGCTTTGCATTTTTTAATTATTCATAAGCACCGACATGCGCTAAGTTTCTTGCTGGGAATTGAGATTGAGTTAAAATTAAGTAAACATTTGGAACATATTATCTGCCGATAGTTATGGAATACAAATAGATGCTTTTTGAAGTTATCTCGACCAATATAGCCCAATCATTCAAGCTCGCCCAGCAGCTAATACGGCATCCTGAAGTGCACATCTTAAAACCCGGCAAGAGTCCACGACTCCAGCAGCAATTAGATCCTCCTATCTTCACTTTGGTCATCGAAATCCTGAAGTGCACATCTTGAAACCCGGCCAGAGTCCATGACTCCAGCAGCAATTAGATCCTCCTATCTTCACTTTGGTCATCGAACATTGTCTACCTCTTCCTCTAAATTAACGATGTTGACCTTGTAGTGGTGATAATGGCGGTGGAGGTGGAGGTGGGAGAGCACACAACTTGCAGAGAAGAGCTAAAAACCAGTTATTTATACCAAAACTTGAACCACTCATTATATAATTAATTTGTATCTATTTGTTGAATCTCAATTGTATCAGAGGACAGTACTATTCGGCACAAGTTCCTTGACTAGAACAGACTATTGAAGGATTATGAAAATATTGTAATTTCAAATTCATGATCTTGCAACATTCTTTAAGAAAAATTATTCTTAATTCAGGTGAGCATTCCACAAGAGCTTAAAAAGGAGAAGAAACGTGCTGAAGCAGAAAATATTCCAGGATCAAACAAGGAGAAAAAAAAAAAAAGGAAAAAACATAATTTTGTAGTGTTCATCATCATCGTCAACTAGAAAACAAATCCTCCCCACAGAAGTGTTTCTTCATTGAAACTGTGAGCCGTCTCCCTCAGTGCTTAGCATCTTCTTCTTCACAGAACTTTGAGTATTGGTCAGAGTCCATTAAGGATTTCACTTCTTCAGAATTGCCAATCTCGACCTTTATGATCCATCCATTTTCATATGGGCTAGCATTAACCTGATGAAGATATTGCTTGCTCAGTAAAGCGTAATTAAGAGAAATAAGAGGATTAGAATCAAAGTAGCAGCATAATTACAGGAAGGTCCGAAGAATACTTGACAAATAAATAGAAGTGCAAGGCATCTTGGGTACGACTCTTTGGTTTCTTATCTTATTCTAATACTTAGTTCTCTCACTTTCAACAAATCATCGAATTACTTGACCATGAACTATGGAAACACCATTCTTTGGTATCAAAACATGGCCAAGTCAAAATCTCAGAGTTACAGTTTCGGAAACGAAATTTAGGTAACATAAACATATGAAAGAAGGGAGAATAACAAGAGTGAACTTGTATGTTAAGTTATCACTAAAGAGTGAACTTGCATCTTAAGAGAACTTTACAATCAGCCCAAGCAGTAATTTCGTGTTGTGTTACTGAGAGAAATTTGGTTCAATAGAAGAATTTACCTAAAATAACCAATAAGAAAACAACTATATCATCAGCAAGCAAAATGACATGATCCGTTCATTGAGCAGTATTATCTTACAAGACATCCAAAAAGGTGTGTTTTTTCTTCTTTTCTTCAAATATTCAAAAGTTAACTAACCAGAATATTCTAAAACAAACGACTTCTAAACTCCCCTGCCCGCTGAAGTTGCAAATTATCAACATTTTAACTTCTCGAGGAATCCCAATTGTTCATAAAGAACACAAAATAAAAAAACAAAGAATTTCCATACTTAAATAAGTGCATGTCAGTGACATTTTTGGCTTAGGTTGACACAGAATAAGAATGAAACACATCAACATCTAAATCACATGACAAAATCCCACTACAAGGCACCATGACATGCCAGAGACACTTGAATAGGTTAGTATCTGCCACGTGACAGCATATCAACGCAGAGAAAATAAGCATATTATTGTATGAATGCACGGGCATCATTCAGGTACGACCGAGGCCCTGAAAACATGTCTTATGATCTACCGGCTTGAGGATAATCTAAATTAATGTCACAGAACAGAACAATAACACAACAAAGAGATTACCAATAAAGAAGGTACAATCGTATTAAACTTTGCAATTAATGGACAATATATCATGGACTCACCAAACCAGGAGAATTATTAAGCTCTTCATTAACTTCAAGCACTTTCCCTGAAATTGGAGAGTTGATGTCACTAGTTGCTTTGACACTTTCAACAGCACCAAAACTTCCACCTTGTGTTACGGCAGTTCCCACTTCAGGCAGTTCAATGTACACAACATCACCCAAGTGATCTTGAGCATGATCAGTTATTCCCACTGTAGCAGAACTACCATCAACTTTCACCCATTCGTGAGTGTCTGCATACTTGAAATCCTTGATAACTGCAATCAGTTCAAGAAAAAATACTTCGGTAAGATTGTATCTCGATGGAGAAGGTCAGAAAATATTGCTTGTTTAGACATGAAAGCTATAACGAAATGTCAACATCATATTTCCCACTTTTCTTTTAGTGTGAGAATCTTTAGGTTCAAGGTCCATGATAGAGAAAATCAGGTTTTTATCAATATCAGCTTTACTGTATGAAAAAAATTTAATTTGTATTTTCATATGTTGAAGTGTTTTATATCACATAAATAATGTAATCCGCATAAGTGAATACTTTAATATGCAAATCAGGCACTTACAAGCAGCCCAAAAATCTACATACCGAATGAAAAACATAACTACAAATAATCAAAATATTTGCAACAAGCTAACTTATTTCTCCATGTGAATAGTTGTTGAGTGGCAATTAATGGAAAATTCAACACAAAAAGATATCAAATTCATATGCATTAAACTACTTGGGATTCAAAAATTACGGCCTTCCGTGTATTTCCAATGACTTAGGATTCAGAAAAAAAAAATTCAATACAGTCCACTATGCTTCAATGCAGCATTTTACTGGGTTTTAGAACCCATGTTATATCAAGCACAGGAAAATGATTTATGATTAGTATATAGATGCAAGCAAATTCCCCTAGATGCAAGGAATGGAACCAAAATATTGAATGGTAAGTTGACAATATATACCTACACTTTGACAGTATACTCTCCCAAGGCGGCAAAGAATAGTCTCATATTTCAAAGTATCTAACAAAACACGCTCATATTACACACCCCACCGATATATATACACCATAAGCATAAGAAACTCCAATTACAAAAACACTAATGATCTTTTCTTCATTCATTGATCCGGTGAACCCACGTTATACAGATCAGATCTCTATTGAAGAGAACCCCAGATCACACAGTTTTCATACAGGAAATACATGAACGAGATTCATTAAACCGAAAAGGCAAATCAAGAAAACCATATAACCGCAACAGATAAATAAATGGAAAAACAGAGTGTGCGTACCAGTGGCAAAACCTCTATGAAAAATAGAGATCCTGAAGTATGAAGCAGCCCTTGATGCCCACAATTTTGAGGCCATGTTTTACAGAACGGAACCAAAACTCACCGTTTGCACTCAGATGCAGTGGCGCACGCTCACAGAAAACACTATTTTTTTGCTCTGAAAAAATATTAGGCTTTGTGGTTTTTACAAGATTAATTTACATAAATGGGCCAAAATTTTATTTTCTCTTTTTGGGAAAGGGGGTTGGTAGGGTAAAAGTAAAATAGAAGCGGACAAGTCAACTCTACAAAATGAAACTCGTATACCCAAGAATTTCGGAAATATCGTGTAAACCCATCCGAATATATAATTTGAAACTATTCACACGTAAACTATTTTTTAAGTAATCTCGTTAAAACTTCAAGTCCCATACGAAATGATACATATGACATGTTAACATGATTTGAAATTAATAAAAGTTAAAATCAACCTCAAATACGATTAAAGGTATGTTTGAACCACATTATTTTGAAAGAATGTATTCTGAAATAGTAAATTGACGAATAACGTGTAATTTAAAAAGAAGGAAAAATTATTGATGTGATGAAAAATATTATTTTATTAAAGAATGTATAGTTAAAAATGAGTAGAAGAATGAAAATGAAAATTTTAATGTATATCAAACATGGGCTAAGTTGAAAATTACGGTCGTTAATAAAAATTTTGTAATATGTAAACATTGTAAAAGTAGGTATCACTGTAGTTTACCTTAAAATTACAGGGTAGGTATGGAAGATCATTAAACTAGAATAAGGTAAATAATTATTCCACCAAACAAAATAAGGAAGGTGGTGGGTTGGTATGTCAACAAACCAATACAATAGAAGTTGGTGAGTGTAAGCAATTTTATATTGGAGTATTTTTCCTTTTCTAAAGCGACCATTATAACTTCTAAGAAGAAGAATATAACATATTTCTAACTTTAGAGGATTATACAATTTTAAACCGTCCATCAATTTGTAAATTTGCAAATATATGGATAGATATTAAAGTTTGATAAATTTCGACTGTAGTCATTGAACTCTCTCAGTCACTGTCACATTCAAATTGGGTCATCAATCTTTAATTAGTTTCACTTTTTACCACTTCATCACATATAGTCTTCCAAATTGATGAAAATTGCTTAATTGATAATCACACAGCAATTCATTATCTATGTAACGGTTGCGTGACACTCCAATTTACCACTATGCCAGGTCACGAAATTACGTGAAAGATTATAGTAGTCATTAAGCAATTTCTGTCCGTTCAAAAAATGATAGGTGAATGAATGTGATAGAGGTGAAACTTGAAATTGAATTGAAGTTTAGTAACTCAATTGATACAAATTAAAGTTTAGTGACTCGGTTGAGATTTCACTAAAGGTTCAGCAAATTTCATTTTCCTTTTACGAGTACAAGCCAACAACATGACGCCCACCAGCCATTTGCATCCTGCCCAATGCGCAACACAGAACAAAATGATTCCCACCAGCCACCCCACTTGAAAAAAACTGTTATGGCTTGTTTACTAACATGGATTAGACAGTATTAAAGATGAAAACAAAGTTATCGTTTTGTTTATTGAACAATTCGATCACATTAAACGTCGTATCAAACAAAAATGTAACGAACTCTTAAGACAACAAAGCGCAGAAAAAGAATCTCTAGTTGTAATTGACCTTGGAAGCTAGTACTTAGCCTTCTCTGATGGAATCGGATGAACTAACATTCTTAAACCAACAGCATTAACCTTTGTACAAATTCAGATGATTTACTTGTGTACAGAGGCAAATCCAAGGTAGAGATAGAATCAAGAACAAAAGCATTTAGGACATATATGAAATTTAATCTACACTTTAAAGAAGTGTTAATGGTTTTATGTCAAAACACAGAATTCAGGGGATCGGTGGTGAAAGATCATTTTGCTATCCAATTTTGAAAGTGTTTTTATTCCCAGCACCAACAAGATCCAACAAATTATTACTTCAAGACCTATTAGAGAAGTTCGTTGTGCAATGTTCATAAAAAAATGCTCGAGCGGGTAGAATTGACGCGCAAATACCCATTCATACCTATCAGAATCCTTCTAGGGAAAACAATGAGAAGATAGATAAGAGGAAAATCTAAATTCGTGTGAAGTCTACGCCAGTATGATTGGACTCCATTGTTTATTGAGACGAAGTTGAACGGGTATACTCGTTAGGTTTTCCCAAGTGGTACTAGAGAGAGGAAGATTGTCTAAAGAAGTCGAAATTCTATTTACACCCACTTCCTTGTGTACAAAGTTTAGTATCTGCTGGGCAATGGGGCTCAGCAGGGGAAGATTCCATCAACAAACTCGTATCTGCATTCCCGTCCTTGACCTCTCAAAGAACCCCTGTATCAAATTGAAGATTTAGGCATTGGTGTGAGAAAGCATAGAGCGTGCAGAATATGCGTATCGACTAAACATTGTGTTACCCTTTTTTCTTGAAATTTTTTTGTGATTAAAATTTCCGTGTTTGTAATTTCAATTTTACTTTAATTTGTTTTATAAACTGAGAGTTGTCGTTAGAATGTTATTATCATCATCAATAAGAGAGGGAGGAGTTAGAGAATATAGATTGTAGAATCTTCTCATATAAACTTCTTTTAATCATATCGTGCAGCGATGAAAGATGTAGTTAGCTTTGATCTCTAACCACGGTGTTTAGGAGATCAAAATTGAAGTTGTAGCATGGAAACCTCTATAAAGTTTATGTGTCTTTATTTCTTTATGCAAAATGATTGCTAATCGTAGAATAAAATTCAAATTTCTAATTCTCAACAATTAGACTAGTCTGGTTATTGATTCAACCAAAGCACCGGACTAGTGACTCGTAGTAGTTCAATTGACAGGTCATTGATTTAACTGAGACATCGTTTTAAGGTCGAAAAATAACACAAAACAACTTTTTTCTTTTTAAAAAGGCACTTCTACAAGTTTAATTGATAAAGTGGATTCTTATTTTAAAAATTATTTATTAATTGAAGCATTGTAAACTCTCCAATTTTTGCCGATCAAAGTGGTTTATCCCGTCTTTTGTTAAAATTTTGGTTCATCACTTTTCTTTTTTCAAGAAATAAATATTTAAAATATTATAATCTCAAATGAAGCTACAATATTTATATAGCCCCAGATTGTTTGATAGAGATTAAAATCTAAATTTTAATCTAAGTCAAATTTAACAACTAATTTTAATCACATATTTTATGGGATCCACAACTTTTCAACTACACATTTCATCAATTTTTATCAAAATTTACTAACAATTTGATTTTAATCCATACCAAATAGAGGCATAGTTGTTGACAATATTGTAGCAAGAAGTGTGGTGATCTAATGTAAATTAGAGATGGTGACGAGTTAGGTTGATGTGCCATGCGTCCTACCCCTTTAGAGGATTATATCATCTCATTCCGTCCCAATCCTACCTAAAGCGGGGCGGAACGGTAAGAAGACGGGGATAAATCCCGTGCATTTGTATTTTTTCTTACCTATAAATTTTATGAGTTATTTGAATATTTAAATTGTTTTATTTAATTTCATATAAATAATATGAAACTATACTAATGGGCTAAAGATGAAAAGATTGTTATAAACTAGAGAGAAAATAGGGGAAAATAGAGATAAATCAATAGATTTGTTTGTATTTTATTAAGAACAAAAGTCTCATTTTTAGGGAATGATCAAGAATACAGTGGTAATAATTTCTAGAGTTGTAGAGGTATAACTGATATTTATTAATAAACTTTTCATTTACAACATTTCATCTTGAATGACACATTACAAAATATCTACCTCGTTAAGACCTTGTTTGATTAAAATATAACGGGATAGAAATATTGAACGAAAGAAAAAGAGTACAGTTATTTTTTAGTATTAAAAATAAATATTGTCTTATTAAAACCTTACTAGGAAAACCTAGTGGGATAAAACTTAAGCGAAAGAAAAAGAGTACAGCTACTCCTCCTAATGTTAATCACTAACAGTCTTTGAGTCGACACATTCCAATATTGTGGACCAATTTTTTGAATGTAAATGTCGAAGGTGCTTTTGTGAATAAACCAACCACATTATCACTTGAGCGAATTTGTTGAACATCGATGTCGCCATTCTTTTTAAACTCATATGTATTGAAGAATTTTAGAGAAATATGTTTCGTCATCTCACCTTTGATATAACCTCATTTGAGTTGTGTAATATAAGCTGCATGTCTTCATACAAAATTGTTTGACCCTCTTTTGTTAAAGTTAATCTGCATGATGTTTGGATATGATGTGTCATATTTCTCAACCATACAGATTATATGCTTGTTTCATGGATTGCAATAATTTCAGAATGATTTGAAAATATTGCGTCTAGGTTTGCTTCACAAATCTCCAAGATATAGTTGTTCCTCCACTTGTAAACACATATCTTGTTTGTGATTTAGTTTTATGTGGATCAAAGTGATAACCTACATCTGCACATCCCGCTAAAACAGATCCCAACATTTGTGAATAAAATAATCTCAAATCAATAGTACATTTTAGGTGAGGAAAAATGTGTTTTACCATTCCAATATCTTTGAGTTGGTGTAAAGTTATATCTTCCAAGAAAATTAATAGAAAAAGTTATTTCGGGTCGAATGTCATTTGCAAGATAAGTTAATGCTCCAATTACACTAAGATATGGTACTTTAGGATCAAGAATCATTGATGACTGCAGTAACATGATGATTCAAGAAATAGCTATTGTTGATCTCTTCGGGTGTTTCGTACATAGAAGAGTTATCATGAGAGTAAATGTCTTGTATGTTATGGACATTTATTATACAAAGAATATGTCTCGTTGTCACGCGTTTTATGCAACGTGATTTATACAGCAAGTGTACGATGTCAAATTTTGTAATATAGTATTGAAGTAAGAGTGTCGAACCCACAGAAATTGATATTTGATTTTATACTAAATACTATAATTATATATCCTCTATTTTATCTAGATGAATAAATTTTATAATCAATGTTTCTTTTAAACTAATATGGTGACGAATTCAACAAATAAAAACAAACTAGAAGAATAATCAAATGAGAAAGCCTAGGGTTATAATTTCACCTAACTATCAAATATGATTCTCAATTATATAATTATTTCTAATCAATTTTCCAAAATTTATAAGTAAGAACACTAATGCAATTTTACTCCCTCTCTCGAGTGTCGAGTAAAAACTATTCTTATATTTCAATTCCAATATCTGTATTCCGAATTAAAATCTAGAAATGATCAAGTTCGTGGTTCTTCAATAGAACATGCTTCAAAGAAATTATACTTTTTCTTGAAACCTATAATTTCCTAAGTTGTATTATTTTTATGATCACACCTAAACTCCCCTCTCCCGAGTATCAGAATTGACTAGCATCAAATTATTCAACTAGTGACAAATTAATTGCAAGTATTAAAATTATAACACAAATAAACACATGCGAAAAATCTAATAGAAATAACTAAAATTAATCAATCATATTCTCAATTTTTTTGCTACAATCAAATCCTAGATAATGAATTTAGCTCATGATATAGTATATGAAAATACTAAAATTCATATAAAAGGACATAAGGAAGAGAATAGAAAAACTAGGATGATTTCTTCTCTTGTTCTTCTTTGTCTCCCTTTGATTTCTTGAATTATGCCCACTTTGCCTCCTTCATTTGTGTGTTGAAATTCGTCCCCTCAAAAGTGGTTTTTAGGATTGTATTTATATCATCGTGAAATCTTGGAAGAGTTTGAGTTGTATTGGGCTAAGAAAAGAGTCCAAAAAATTCAAAAACCTATTTCTCGCACAGGCGGAGCCTCGGCACCTAATATGGGCGCTGCGGCACTGCAAATTCTGCTATTTTCAGTAATATCGGCGCTCCGGCGCTACGACGCCCATCTTAAGTGGAAAAAATTACACTGCGCGTCCTTCAATATTTTTATCGTATATTTTTTTTCCGATATCTGATTGAGGTGATTCTTTGAAAAGATAATTCAAAGGGCTACAACTTTGCTTCAGATATCATTTTCCAATTCAAAACGTTTGCTATGTCAAACATGAGTCTCAATATGAGACTACAAACCTGGAGCATAACGTTTTCAGTTGAAAAATTTTGTGTGATCATACTTTGACTATATTTGATCCATTTGACTTCTTTCTTCATCCAATTGACTCCAAGTACTATCGAATCTTCATTTTAATGTCCGACACAACTTTTGAGTATTTACAATTTAGTCCCAGAATTTTAAACCTCTTACAATTTATCCATTTTCTCCAATTTTGCCAACTCTTACTTATTTCTTTCAATTTCATCAACATATATCACAACATCAAGTTATTTAATCTTGTAAAAATAAGTTAAATATCAAGTTTAGATAATATCTAAAATATGAATGAAATACACTCATCGCTCGTTATTTAACTTTATTAAGAAAAACTATCATCGATAATGAAGAAAAAAGAGTACATTTATTCTTGTGAATACGCCACAAATGTTGTCTCATTAAAAATCTTGTTATGAAAATTCAATGAGACAAAACCTAAGTCAAAGGAAAAAAAGTACAACCCGTATTTACTCTCCTCGTGATAATATCACTTGAATTATGCTCCAAGCATATTAAATCCTTTTAGGATAGTATAAAAACATACAAGATAAATTGTTTATGATCATATTTATTACATGCATATCAAATTTCATACATTGTCATGCTAATGGAATAAAGACTTGTGATTACATCCACCACATGATAATTTATCTATTTATGCAAATTTTCGTGAAATACATTATGTAAAGAGTTGTGCATTTCATATTACGGCTTTACTTTTTCCATTTTCATTTCGCATAAGTATACATCTTTAGGTGTTCAGACCGTTGATCAGGAATTTTGGGTTTCTCTAATAAATTCTTTTACTAGGATCGCGTCATTTTATTTGGTCAGTCATTACTTCGATCAATAATGAATTTATTTCGATATCCTCGCAACTCATAATATGAATAGGTACATTACGTACAAAAATATTGTCAACAACTTTTTATTTTTGATTCTATTTATTTCTCCATAATAACATAACTTATTGAGATATCTCAATTTTCAACATATCAGGTACTTGAACCTTTTGTGGTATTTTATAATTTGCTATGTCTAAATACTTATCAAGAGTATATGCCTCTTTAATAAGATTATCTTTGTTAATTTCTCAATTCTTGTTTGGAGATTTTCTGTATTAAAATCGAATATCATCACACTTAAGGGATGTCATATATATCAAATATAATGCTAACGAATTGTTCTACTAGGACATTAATTCGTGTTGGAGCATTTAAAATTGGTGCGTGAGATATTGTTGATTTTTTTTATCAGTAAATGCATCTAAATGAATTATTTTTTGAACTTGTGGTTCGAATTATCTTTTGTGAGGATAATGATGCATTTGTACATTATTTCCAATTTCTTTATTCGTCTCCCTAATATTGAGAGAATTGTTTAATCAAATTGACAAACATTTTTACTACGCTATAAAATATCACCAATTTGGGATAAAGGTTTGAACTACGCATTTGTTGTCAACATTTTTTACTTTCTATTTCAGTGCATTGCAGTAGATCAATTTCACATATAGTGTACTAACAAAATAATTAGATGAAAAAATTAGGCTTTGACTATAATCCAATTATAATAGGGAGAACCATGATATTGATATGATGCGTAATAATATTTCAAAGATAGATATGAGAAATACTTCGTTCCAAATTAAATTAATTAGAGGAATTTAACATGCAATATTATTAAACTATTTATCGACATCACGACTAACACTTATTAAAATGTTGAAATTTATGTCCACTAGTATTAACAAAACACACCGTCTTGATTATATAATCTGAAAATTATACACATAATTTGAGCAATAATTTCGTAAACTTTAGGTTACGAACATCATGCAATCATCTAATATTTGTATAAAATCTATTAGATATAAATAATATCTAGATGGTCAACGTGGAGGATGATGGAATCCCATTGATCGCCCTAACTAATTTTTCAAAAATATAGAAAACTCAGTTCATATTTTAACTAGTGATATTTAATGATCAATTATCGATAAAGAGAACAAAAATTATATATAGAAATTCATTGGATTGAAGAATCTTTTGGTTTTTCGTTAAATGTTTATTTGAATTTTTAATTTCGCATCACTATTGATCCAATGATGGTCTAACTGGTGTGTTTGATTGACATGAAAATTATAAAAAAATATTTTCCTTATTTTGCTGAAAACAAAAACGTACTTCCCCAAAGAAAATGTTTTCCTTAAAAACAAGGAAAATTAGGCATATTTTAAAAGTTGGAAAATATTTTTCATGGAAAAAAATAACAATCAAACGCTTCAAAGTAAGAATTTAGGTGAAAAATTGAAATTTTTATAAAAAATAAATGCAATCAAACATACTCAAAGAGATATTGAACTTTTGGTTCAATACAATATTTATCAAAAGGATCATTAGAGTTTCGTATAGTGCACCAATTAAGAAATTAGGGATGGCGAAAAAAGCTAATCGAGACTCGGGCCGGCCCATATATTATAAAAAAAAAAAATTAAAGCTGCCCAGCAGGCAGCTATTTAGTTTTTTAATTTTTTTTTTTATAATATACGAGTCGGCTCAACCCGCTAAGGCTCGGGCATAGCCTCATTTTTTTGGCTGAGCTTTGCTCTACTCAGCTCGGGTCAAAAAAAGCTCGAGTCGAGCCCGAGGTTTTTTTTCGGCTCGCTCAACTCGTTGACATAGCTATAAGAAGCACTATTAAAGACTTTGTAAGTTTCTTTAATATTTAGTGGAGAATAAATTATTAGCTATAGTAAGTTTATCCGTTCTATCATACAATATCGACTCTTCTGGAGTCTCAAACCAATATTTTTCAGAAATATATATAAATAAACTATTGCTTTTTTCGAAACAATTTATTTAAAATTACAATTCTTCAAGATCAATACAATTTTACATTAAAATGTCTAAATTGCGATTCTTAAAAATTAACCTCATAATATTACTCGAGAATATTGATAAATATAAAATTATTCTTCTTTCAGAACAATACAATATTCTTAAAGAATATTAATTTGAATTAATTGATTCAAATAATTCTGCAATATTCTTCTAAAATATTTAAATGCCTGAATCGTATTTCGTTCAAGAATAACAATAATAATGATCTTTTCAGGAGTAATAACATATTATTCTTTAGACTAATAAATTATATAAAGATTTATTTTTCAGAAGTAAAAATATAATTTATGTTAGATTTTATATTATTATGTTATTCGAGAAGAAGTAAAATCAAACTAGAATATTAATAAGAATTATAATGTGATATTTAGAGAGCACGTTATATTTTATTATTATTTCTTCAAGAGCAATATGTCAATATTTTTCTGAAATATTGAAAATTATAATTCATGCTATTCAGGAGCAAATTGAAGTAGCACGTTATATTTTACTATTGTTTCTTCAAGAGCAATGCTAATATTCTTTTGAAATATTGAAAATTATAATTCACGCTCTTCAAGAGCAAATAATATTCTCCTAAAATATTAATTATAATATCGTGCTACTTCAAGATCAACAACAAAACTATTTGTAATAGATAGATCTATGATTAATATTCTTCAAGAATATTAATTATAGTGCTGCGATATTTCAGAAACAACAACAATTAAGAATAAATTTAATAATTGATGTTTAGTATAAAAACTTGTTATGAAGCATATGCATATATAAAAAAATTCACGTGTCACCAAATTGATTTTGGTACGCGTGATAAATGATTATGCTTATTAAAAAATTACTACTTTTACTAGACTTTGAAGAATTAAAATTTCATGTTGATAATGTATTATAAATTAGAGAGAAAATAGAGGAAAATAGAGTGAAGTCAATAAATTTATATGTATTTTATTGAAAATCAAAGCCACATAGGGAATAATTAGGAATACAGTGATAATAATTTCTAGGACTGCACGGGTACAATTGTCATTCGCTAATAAACTTACAATTTACAACAAAGATGCAAATCCACTTAATGGTTCATCCAAATATATAAAGACAATTATTTACTTGATGATAAATTCTTTTATAGACTTATTATCTTTAAACATATTTATATAATGAATCAAATGTTGGATTCATGTATGAATTTATAGTCAAAAGTTCATTTTTTAAAATACAATAAAAATTAAACTGGACCAGTGGGGATTCTTCGTCCCCACCATGCCCCAGAGACAACAACTTCATCGCCGTGTTGTCCAAAAATTAAGCGAGACAGGTATTCGTGGACTTCGAATTTGACAAGGCAAATTGCCATTCTAATGGAAAACCATCAAATAAGAGGTATCATATTTGAAACTGCACCAATTCATTCCGTAAATTTACAAATTATTGATTTGTTTAGTTGAATCGATTTGTCAATTCTCCACAAAATATGGGCAGTTCATGTGCAAATTGGTTGAAATATACTAATTGAGCCTGTCTAATCTGTTCAATTCCCCATTAGCCTCGATCGATTCAAATTTAATAACTAATATTGGTTTGTGGTGCTAGCTGCGATGCACTCAATGTTGTGGGGACTGATCGATGATGAATCATAAGTAGTAGCCAGTGTTAACTAGAACAATCATGATATGTGTACATCTAACTTAACATCTAGTTTGACATTCATACTAGTTGACAGAATTCTATACATTGATTTTAATAATTCTTTCTTCAAACAATGGCCAAATTTTTGACACATAGATAGGTGTCAAACAAGGTATAGTTTGCACCTAGCTTAGTTCTAATTAGAAACAAATGGTGTCATATCTAGTTTTCTATTATGGGGGTATTGCTAGTAGTTCTGGTTAGTGTTAATTATTGTAATACTATTGAAGTTTGAGTAATTTGAGTAATCATCGAAGTTATCTTTTAATTTAACTAGCAGTAAGCACACGCGTTACACGTCATATGTACGGAATGACTAATATGCATAATATTTTTAAAGTAGGGTAATTGATAATGTTGAAGAAAAAAAATTAAATAATAATAATAATAATATATATATATATATATATATATACATATATATATATATATATGAGTTTTATGAAATTACGTACATAATGTGAAAATGTTGAATAAACTGAAAATTTAATTTTTGTTTACTTTTGTTTATGCTAGACATTGGTTGAACCCTTATTTTCAACTATTACAGTGACATCGACCAACTTTTGGTACAAATGAATACGAACAGGGGCGAACATAGGCTTTTGAAGCTATGGGGCACAATCAAACTTTCACAAAGTG
>CAIGRN010129484.1:0-30962 GCA_903798345.1 Fraxinus anomala
AATTTCTCATTCTTTGTGTCATCTCATCAACACAAAAATTAATAGAGAAGGAATATTGAAAAGGAAGATCAAGAAATTCACAATAAAAAATTTAGATTGCAATCAAGAATCAAGAAACAGATTATGGAGTAAGAAGAAAAAAATCAAGATCATGAACTCAAGAACCAAAAGTGTCAACAATCAAGATTTAGTAATAAGAAATAATTCCCAAAAAATTAAGGTATATTCTGTATTATTAATTTTTTTTGATGATTTGACATGATAAAGTAAAGTTTTAAAGTTTAAATTAACATAATTAACTTGCAAAACTTTTTTTGCAGTCCCTCCCCATCATCAATTCCTGCCATGCCACCGACGCATTTCATGTTGGAATAAAAATTGCTTAGCCCTTATTTGGTAAAGATTAAAATCAAATTTTTTGTAGATTTTGATAAAAGTTGATGAAATGTGTGATTGAAAAGTTGTGAATCTCATGAAATGTGTGATTAAAATTAATTGTTAACTTTGACTTGATATTTTAATTGGATTTTAATCCAAACCAAATAGGGCTTAATTTTGCAAATCTCATCCACAGAAATGCACAAAAGTAATTCTAGCTAGAAACACATTGCCTAGCAAGCAAACATACTAATGATGAAGACCAAAAGTTTTAATTAACATAAACTTTCAAATATATAAGTAAGATTCAATAAAAAAAAAAATTGAGAAAACAGAAATATGTTTTTATAATAATAAGAGAAGATAAAAAAAACTATGTTATATGAGTGGATATTGAGTAGGCTTTAGCATTTAATAAAATTGACAGAAATAGCATTAAATTGGAAAAAATTACGTTGTGTGTGTGTGTTTTTTTTTTTTTTTTCTTTTTTTTTTTCAAATTGCACTCCACCACTGAGATTTTTTTGTGGTTATGAATGTTATCCTTTATATTTTGTATTTTCTTTTTAACTTGGGCAACATCTCTTAACTTCTATGGTGATTTATCTATAATTCTTTATTTTTCTTTCTGATTTAACCCAAAAGAAATTCGGATATCAAGAACCATTTTAAAATTTTATTTTCTCAGCTTTTGTAGAGTTCACTACATTAAATTGAGAATTCTCGAATTTGTTTAAAAACAAAATAAAAGAACATTTATATTTAAACTAAAATTAAATTTATATCTATTTATTTATATCATATGTTCAACAAAATTATTTCCGACTTATTAGCCTTTGACACCTTCTTTACAAGATTGCTGCCAAGACAATGGCGACTTGATTAAAACGCGTTCTCACATAAATCAATTCTCCTCACGGTGTGCTATTGTCCTTGAGCGCATGAATAAATAATGTGATTTCCTGCATTCGAATAATGAGATGCAAAACAAATGTCAACTTGAACTTTATAGTGCTAAAACGGGATATAAGCAAAGCATATGATCGCGCTAGTGACAAGTCGAATGGTGTTGTCAAGAAATTGGACCGAGCTCGTAAAGTAAGATATGATGTCGGCCATACTCTCTTTTCTAATTAATGGTCAAAACACTATAATTTACAAAAACATCTTCAAAATTTCGACACGATTTTTACACCTACTCTTAGACCTAACAGAGAGTTAGGGTTGGGGTCATGCTTTAGGGATTAAATCAAAGAAGAAATGCCCATGCCTTCTCACAATAATCTAAACCACAAAAAAAAAAAAAAAAGCATTGAACAAGTGGATCTTGGACCTGAAATTTCCTTACATCGGATAAAACAAACATCATCGACCACTCAAATCGTCATCTCACTACAATAACTAGCCACCCAGAGAAGCCCAATGAAGTCAAGAAAAACCCAAGAGACCAGGACACCTTACTGACACCACTGAACAATCAAACGGTAGCCATAAAAATGCTGTGTAAAGGGTCAGCAGTAGCCTCTCCGTTTTTGAATTCCCCTAAGTTTCTTTCCAAGAAAATCCCATTGATTTCAAACCCAGCATTTTATAATTCTCTGAGGCCTGTAATTGAATGGAATTCTGTTAGTAGTACCTCAAGAAGAATGGCTTCAAGAATTGTGACCGCACGTGCCTCTGCAGAGAAACTCAAAGACCCTGATCAACTAATCGACTCTGTGGAAACTTTTATCTTTGATTGTGATGGTATGATTCTCTTAAAACTCTTCCTTTCTGTTAAAATTACGTTCCCCGTGTGTATAAAGTACTGTGACATTGATCCAGTGATTGTTTGTAATTTTCCCATGATCAACAGTAATTATTGTTTTGTGAAAGACAATGCTGTTCCACCCCCACCCCTCCTTGGTTATGCCTATGCCCTTTGGAAAATTGTTGAAATATATATTCTTTCTTTGCAATAAAGAAACCGGGGAAATTACAAGCAGGGAATTGGTAGAATTTTAATTTCCAATTCAAATTTCAAACCTATGCTATTATACTCTGTTTTGAGGAAGCACATGACTTGCTCATAATATGTTAAACTCTCATACAATTTTCTCAATGGAAATTTGAGAATCTTCTACTTCAAGAAAATTAATTCTTCTACGAGTTAGAAGAATAGCATCGGATGGTGCATAATATTATCAAGTGATTTAACTTTGGTTAGAAAACCAAGCAAGTCCATCATAATTACAACAATCAGAATGATGGAAATAACAAACATGTTCGCCCGTTCACCCCATTGAAGCTGCCTTTGAGTGAGGAGGTGAAGGAAACAAAATAATTAATGCTTGTGGAGCACCAATGGCATTTCCTGTGAAACAAATTCTTTATACAGTGTAAATCGAGATAAAGGTTAACATTTTTTATCGAGGAATTTATTGGATTATAAAGTAATGCTGGAAGGTCTTTAACTAGGAAAATACAAGGAATATAGAGATACTTGTAATACTAAGGAACCAAAACACAGCATATTCTTTCATTACTTCAGTGCATGAGTAAAGTTGTTAATACTTTCTGTTTTAGAGTAAACTGAGTTTCCTTACATTTTACAGGAGTTATTTGGAAGGGAGATAAACTGATAGATGGAGTCCCAGAAACCCTTGATATGCTTCGTTCAAAGGTTAGCATTAAAACAATTTATCTTGTTTATGTGGTATGAACTGATTGTGTCTTTGCATTGATAGCCAATAATTTGGTGTAGAAGAAGCTTTGAGTTCATCATTTGATTATAAGTGATAACAACCAAGAAAATACATGACTGCATTGGTGGTGCATTTCTAACTTTTTTATAAATTGGATTCTTCTTTGTCTAGGGTAAGAGGTTAGTTTTTGTTACCAACAACTCAACAAAATCCCGGAAACAGTATGGGAAGAAGTTTGAAACACTTGGTCTTGATGTCAGTGAGGTGGGTTTATGATAATATGGTTTCAAGTTCTCATTCTTCTTTTACCTATACCTCTAACTGCCACTCTTCATTTTAGGAGGAAATCTTCGCATCATCCTTTGCTGCTGCTGCTTACTTGAAGTCAATTGATTTCCCCAAGGATAAAAAGGTGTTTACAGTTTTGATTGTTGATGAGTTTATGTTTTCTCTCTAAAGCCCACAGACCAGGTTCATCTTACCTGCAGAACATCTGGTTAGACTATTATTTTGCCAAAGAATTTACTATGCCCTTATCGCCTCCAATCTTTGAGTTCATCGCTTCTGCCCTTATAGTTTCTGTACCATAATCTTTTAATGTCTTCTCACTAGTCATGGTTTATAGTATCGTTCGCTTAAATATATGAACTAGTTATTAACATGAAATCTCATTTATCGATGACTGACCATATTATGGCATGTTTTCAAGGTTTACGTTGTTGGAGAGGATGGCATCTTGAAAGAGCTCGAGTTAGCTGGAATTCAGTATCTTGGTGGGCCAGTATGTACTAGATTCTAAATTTATTTCAATGAATTTACAAAATATACTTTTACGAACCTTTCTTTATTTTGCAAACTATTTTATGAATCTATGTCTTACATATGATTTGATTTAAAAGCTATCTAACATGGAGAATTTCGGAGCTTTCAATGCTTTCATTTAGAACTTAGGAGAAAAGTTGCCAAAATAGAAGTCCCTGTCAATCATATTAAACTACTAAGCAAGCACGGGCTGCAGTGAGTATGATAATACAACTAATGACCACAATTATAATTTTCATTGGTGAAAGTTTCTAGTTAGCATATAACTTACGTTGTTGCTTGTATGATTGACCATATCAGTGGAAGTCATGACAAAAATACAAAGAAACAAGACTTCTCAGGGAAAATGCTTTCAGCTTGTTGAAGAATGGTATCAGATAGCACATCACCAGACATCATTAATATAACTGAACAAATGATTCATAATCTTCTCCGTTTCTTTCCGGCTATTGGTGTGAATCATGTTGTAAAAGAGAGTCACTATATGGACCTGAAATGGATCTTTGCCTTGTTCAAGTACATAAAAATGTTGTTTACTTGCATGGTTGTGCCTAGTCTGAAATCATGTGGACTGGTAGCTCGAATGCTTTGCATATCTTTTTATAATGTTATGGTCTATTGCATTGTATGTACTGTGTTTACTGCCTTTCTGCTAATTTGAATTTGCAGCTGTGATATATATGGTCTCTAAGGTTTGACCAATTGTTAACTCATGAATTATTTTATTTTGTAATTCTTTCCATTCTTGACGATCTCACCAATGCTCAACTCATGTGCCATCTCTATTTTGTGTTTTGTAGGTAGATGGTGAGAAGAAGATTGAGCTAAAGCCAGGTTATATGATGGAACACGATGAGAATGTATATATCCATCATCTTATGCTTCTGAAATTTAATTTCTACTTCACATATTCCTTTACAGAAACTGGCATTACCACCTAGTTCTATAGACATAAAACGTAACAGGACTCTGTTACTAAGACAATTGTTTTGATTACACTTGCACTAATCACTTGTCTATTTTGGATTAGGTTGGGGCTGTTGTGGTTGGATTTGATCGATATTTCAACTATTACAAAGTTCAGTAAGTTTTCTTGATTTCACTGACACTATATCTAGTGTAATTCTCCTCCTGTCTATCACCCTGGTCATTGTGTTATACAGAAGATAGTTAAAAGAATTTTCAAGATTGAAGAGGATCTCCTTTTGCTGAATGAATCTCTGACTCATTTTTTCCATCCTAACCGTATGAATTGAATTATTACAGCAAAATTTTTATCCTTATTGTCCTTAATAAAACCAAATCGCCATTACTGCCATTATTAGTTACATATATTATACTTCTGATATGCTACAGCTTCTAAATATACATAAGTGACAACCATAACAAATAAGATTATATTCTCACCGGCCCAAAATCTGCTGTGGCAATTCAATCTTTATATGATTCGAGGAGCTCCGTATTTTAGAAAATTGTATGATTTTGAAGGTCTGAAATATATGTTAGGAAGGATTTACTGGCCTCAATAAAACTTGTTTATTTGGGCACGCACACACATATTTATTATTATGAAAGCCAATCTTTGATATCTAATTTTTCTGCTATGAAGGTATGCAACTCTGTGCATTCGTGAAAATCCAGGCTGTCTTTTCATTGCAACAAACCGTGACGCTGTGACTCATCTCACTGATGCTCAAGAATGGGCAGGTTTCACTTCATCTGTTGATTTGGCTCAGTTATGATCTCTTTATGTGTGCATTATAAGTGGTGTTTAAGTTACTTTTTTTGGTGCAATCAATGGATTGAGCTGGCACATAATACATTTGAACTTTGAGCTTCACGGGTGTTCTGAATTTTAAGCATGAAAGTAGTTTCCTGCTGTTGCAAGAATTGTACTTTGGAATTAGGATATGATTATATCAAGTAGACGCATTTTCATTCTTGCACTTGGAAGTAAAAACTTCTGTATCTAAATTGTTGAATCGACAGAAATCTTATATATCCATGTATTTTTACATTTTTCAAAAACAAAAATTTATTTTGGGATGACGACTAGGGATTTTTGAGTCGATCCATGGGTACTCCTTTTACTTATGTATCATTTGTTCTGAAATTTGTATGGCCTTGTTTGTTGGCTTATTAGCGCATCTAACATTCATGTCTGCATAGTAACTGCACACAGCATACGCTTCACGACAATTTCAAAATTTGCAGGGATTGGTAGTCTAGTTAAACCTCTCTTAGTATCACAATACAAATGGGATAAGCCAATAAGGGCAGGTCCATATATCCATAGATAAAAACTCGCTGACCAACTTTTGATTACTTTTGCACCCTTGGTTAAATAACCGAGAAATGAATTTACTTGGGTGATTATATTCTCGTTTTTTGAACTTTTAAGAATTGAGAATCTTGATCGATATATTATCTTGAACTTTTGAGGCATATGCTAGACTGCTTTTCAGAATTATTATTTGAGGATGTACATGTTACATCTGAATGAAATGCATTTTTCCATTATTTTTCATAACAATGATATTTTGTGCTTAAAATGCTGTAGTTTGTCATGACCTAAGAATTAAGTCTCCATTATCCTGAATTTGCTTGCATAATGTTGCTGGAATCAGGTGGTGGTTCAATGGTAGGTGCCATTGGTGGATCCACTCAACGTGAGCCTCTTGTTGTAGGAAAGCCCTCGACTTTTATGATGGACTACCTAGCAAACAAGTATGGTGCCCGAACTTTTAGTTTCCTCTCTGCCATTTCAGGGTTCAAATGTTCTGTATTCTGTATTTACAATGTTCTTTTCGGGTATCTGTATGCATAGGTAATGTTGTGAGTAAGAGAATTTTTCTGATGTTAGAAATTCGGGCACAGCTAAGCTGGATAAAAGAATTCCAAATATCATTTTTGTTTTATCTATAATATTAGTTTCTTTAATTAAAAACATCACAGATTTAGCATCTCGAAGTCTCAAATATGCATGGTTGGAGACAGACTCGATACTGACATTCTTTTCGGACAAAATGGTGGCTGTAAAACCCTTCTCGTCCTCTCAGGTATTTTTCAGACAAGATTTGTTTTTTCGTTCATTATGACGTTAAAAAATTTATTATGTCATCTGAAATACTTGTATTTCTCATTTTAAGGTGTAACATCTCTGTCGATGCTTCAAAATCCTGATAATTTGATACAGCCGGACTTCTACACCACCAAGATTTCAGATTTTCTCTCACTCAAAGCTGCAACTGTATAAGAGATCTTGAAATGATATATTTCTATTAATCCAAGTAATTGTTGCTTTTCTCATTGGAGAAGATTAGAGCTATTAGTTAAATACAAGTTTATTGTGATTTTTTTAGACATGAAAAATTAGATGTAATTTCTATGATATATGTTTTAATACTAATTCTTATGTAATCATTTATTCTCTTATTCATTTTTTTTCCTTTTTGAAAGAGAAGAAGGGCAACGAAAATAGACGCGAAAGTTCAATAAAAATGATATAAATTAGACGTTACACATAACACTAAACACGACGTCTTTGATCACATAAATATTGCGATGGATTCTTATAATTATTACAAATATTTATGAGCCCACTCGATTTATCTTTGTTCTTTTTAGTTATGAATCTATTACTTGGCAAGGTAAAGCAAAATAAGTAATTTATCTAAAATAACTTTATTTTCATTTAGTGCTTGTTAACATATGTTTTGTTTTTTTTTTTTTCGAATTTGACACTTAATTGATAATTTGTAGCAATCCTTAAAAGTTATTTTTTAAATGTAAATTAAGATTTACCTTCTAGAAAATTAAATTTTATTAGTAAAAATTAGTTTTAAAAATTATATTTTATTTTCAAAGATATTTAGATATATTAGTTAAAATTCAAAAAGTAATTTATTTTAAAAATAACTCTTGACCTCAATATATTTTTTAACTCGGCCATGAATGAATTATTTCTTTTACAATTTAATTATTTAAAAGTAAACTTTTTAAGCTAGAGAAATCGATATAAGGTGAATGGGCTCGGAATTAACGAACTCCACCCAATCTTGAATCTTTCACGCATTTGCTGTAAAACCCTCTCTCTCCTACACGCACACACTGAGACACAGAAGCTGCGGTCCTTTCTCTCTCATCATCTCCCCATTTTTGCAGGTGGGTTTTTTTCGAATTATAGATTGTTCTTTGATTTTCCGAAAAGCTTTATTGCTCCTGAAATAAGAGGAAAACTGAATTTTCCCATTTAGTATACATGGATAATTTCATTTTCATCCGGGCCTTTTTTAATTCTTTCTAATTTGTTTTATTTGTTAAAAGGATGTTTATTATTGCATTTTTTTTTCCAATTTGCAGATAACTTTGTAGCCTTTTGCAGAGGGGTGCCCTTTAAGTAGCTAATATTATATGTACTGTCGGTGTTATTATTGCTCTGCAGGTATTGGTTCTGACTCTTGCTCTCTCCAACTTCCATAGAAATTTTCATTTTTTTATTTTTATAAATTTCTGTTGAATTTGTTAGTGGTACATCACTGAATCTTTCGTAATTATCGGTATTAGTGGTATAAACATCTGTATTGTCCAATTCTAATAATGTATGCTGTTAGATAATGTGTCCAACAAGCTCTACATTTCTCCAGATAAGGAAATTTATTATATGTATATATGTGTGTGTGTGTGTGTGTGTACTAATTTTACTCCCGTGGACAGGCTAGAATGCTATGGATAAGTTCTAGTTCCTGTTTAAGAGAGCAATAGAAGAAACCAAAACAACTAAAGCACACACAGATTGGTCCACTTTCACCCAATCACCCCTACTGATTTTCATTATGAAGAAGAAAGTTTGCGAAGGAAAATGTGTACGATATTATTAGGCTCCGTACATTCCAACAATGAGCTTGTTGCAAGATACCCGACCTATTGATTGCTGTCATATTTCAATGTTGAACAAAGCGAGTGGTTTTCAATTGAAATATGGAAGAGGGCACTTGAGGCTAGTAGTATAGAAGAGTGGATAATTCGTTTAGTCATGTGTATTTTTATGCTTTAGGACTTTAGGTGCTAATTTCCTGTAATTTTTATGCATATATATATGAATAAGTTGTTAATAATTGCCATTTTCAATTCATACATGTGTCAATCTATCTCCTATGATTTGTAGTCTGTAGTGTGGGTTTTCAACAATTGATTGATAAATGATTGAACTGTGTATTTGAATATTAATATAATATATTCTTTTATTCTTTATGTCAGCATTCGATTTATGTTTTCTATTCCTACGTCTCCATCTTAATTCTTTGCATTGCTTCAAAGACGTCACTGAACAAGGCTCAGAAGCGTCTGCTTTTTCCGCCTGTACCATACATTTTTATATTTTCATCTTATTTGATTATTTCCGTTTATCTTTGAAGAAAATTTTTCTTTAGCAAGCCAACAATAAGGGAATTATGTGAACCTTTGTAATGAATATTGGCAAAGAATTCTTAATATGGTTAAAGTGTGTGCTATCTTTTGCTTCAAAATTCTCACATATAGATTTGATGAATTTAGGATATATGACCAATTTGTATCATGGAGTAAGCTCGGTACTATTCAAAGGATATATCTCTCTGGAACTTTTCTTCTACTAGGTCTGCATGCACATATGCTTTATTTATCTTCCTCCATGTGTATTTTGAAGTTGATGGCCTGTCGAATGGATGCTAGAGTGCTGCAGTCTATATCTGTGGTAGAGAATGAAAGCTTTAGATCATATATGCTTCTCAGAAGCTGTCAAGCTATCCAGGATTTGGTCCACACACAGAACTTCACTAGACAAACTTCAAAGCTTGGCATACCTTCTTATAGAAAGAGGTAATTTCTGAACTTGCTAGGCATGTTGTAATTGTTTTAACGGTCCTGCAGCTGGGTGATTGGGTAGCAAACGTGTTGGGATGAAATAATTTGATCTTTGAATGGAAAAAAGTAGAAGGGTTGTTTGTTATAGTTCAGTTGGAAGGATGAGGGAGAAGAGAGGATAATATGGACGCATTTTTCTCTGTGCGGTTTTTGGGCAATTAGCTATTGAGGGATTACTAAATGTTGGTGTGAATTTTTAGAGGGATGACCAAATGATTTTGACCTTATAAGTAATGATACTTGAAGGTATTAAAAGAGTTTTATGTAGCATTGAGTAGTTCCATATTGCTCATAAAGTTGTATGCCTTTTATTTGAATCACCTCGTTTAAAAGCTTAATCTATCAGCTAGGGGCAGATTTATTTATTAATTTGTATTAAATATGCCCCTCATATACATGACTGATTCATTTTTCACCAATACTAGTACACATACGCAAATTCCATAGGTTTGAATCCAATATATTTGTGGACTCTGATTCCGTTAGAGATGGTGCAAAATTATTTATTTAATTTGTGTCAAAGTTCCCCCTCAGATACAGCCCTAAAACATTTTTTTGGGTCAAATGTTTGACGTGTGCACAATTTTTACAAATATGAGACTTGAAAACACCATGATTGTGTGGATATATTGAACCTCCGAGTTTAAGAGCTTAAGCTATCAGATATGGGGCAATTATATATTTAAATTGTCTCCTGTCCCTTTCTTTTTTTACCAATTCTTGTGGAAGCTACAACGTAAGCTGTGTGTCAAGTTTGTTGAAACATTGATTTTTGTGTTGAAATCTGCCTACTCAAGTCACCTGAGGTAAGATGCAATAGACTGTTTCAGTCAGCATGGTCTAGAGAAGTGACAGTGAAATGTCACCTTCTTAATTTAGAATTTGCACTTCTCATGTTTTGTATTCAGTAGTCCTAGTAGATCTTAATGCCATGTGTGTTTGTACGTTAAAACAGTTCTAGGTCAAGAAGACAAGATTGGAGAATAGCGATGACTTTCGACACTAATGGATTTACTGCCAATAATAACCAAGATAGCCTCAATGGAGATGACTCTGGTCTTGGTGGAACTCGTTTGGGCAGGATAGTAGGTGCTGGTGGTAGGCAGCTGTTGAGTAAACTGAATTCAGCTCGGAAGAATTTTCCCATGAAGGTATTTCTTCTCCTTTTAGGATTTTACACAGCAAATGCCTTGGCTACGATTCTTGGGCAGACGGGAGACTGGGATGTATTGGTAGCCGGAGTAGTTGTTGCTGCTATAGAGGGTATTGGTATGCTAATGTATGGAAAACCCATTTTTACGGGGAGGCTGCAATCTCTTGTTGTGATGGTGAACTATTGGAAAGCTGGGGTTTGCTTAGGACTATTTGTTGATGCTTTCAAATTAGGCAGTTGACATTTTCCTCCTCTTTTATCGTCCCACCTCTTGATTTCTAGCGTTTCTCATTGTCTCAGGAAACTTTTTGCTGCTCGCAGTCTTTAGAACCCATTTGACCCAACATCAATGTGTAGAAGGTGTTGTATCGTTTTGTAGGTATTCATAGATAATGCAGATGTACAAGCTTGAACTTTGTTAATCTAATAAATGTCATCGTTAAAAAGAAAGGCTGATGGACTACATTTATTAAAACACGTTAGAAGAGGTGTCAAAGAACCATTCCAGGTCAGTGAGAAAGGACTTTTCCTCCTGCAGTAGCTTCGACATCACAACAAAAGCTTAGCTTAACATACACCAGTTTTAATCAATAGGAGGCTTCCTCAATAGATTTTTACTCGAAAAATTTGCTACAAAACTTCATAGAGCTGTGTTTTATAAAGAGGGTGGAGGAAAAGGTTTAGCCACTTACAAAAAAATTGAAAAGGTTTCTACTTTTGTTAAATCCCAAAAGAACAATCTGCTGCATTGCATACAAATTCGTCCCAGTAAACATGATTATAATTCTGTTATACACGAATAGAATGATCAAGTTTCTTTACGTAAAGCATGCAGAGTAATCAATTTTCATTTTTCCACCAGGCCACTTCAATCTCCTCTTAAAACAGGACTGGATTTTTACACCTAGCACGGTTTGTCTGGAGTTGTACGCAGGCATCAAAAGTTTCTTATACCCATAATCCATTGGTTTCTATTCTGATATCACCATCAGATCACATGAAATGAATGAGCAAGAGAGAGAATAAAAATGGATATCAGCAGGCATTATCAGCCCCCATTCTCCCCGTCCATGGTGATCTTCATTAGGATTTAGAAAGTTCAAAAGCATGGCATTCCAAGAGACTTTTGATTTACGACATTACTTCTATCCACAGACAATCTTCATTTTAATCTGTAATAACTAGAAATAATGACTCAAATTAGGTGGACTAACAAAGACTCAGATTTTCCTACAAGTGAATGAAATCAAGAATTATATAAAATTGTGCCAAGGGAATGCAATCAAGAGAAAGAATTGATCTCATTAAGATGTATAGATACGTATGGGAGATGAAAGCAGGGCCCTGCTTACTATCATAAGGGCCTTTAACTAAATCAGTGTATCCGCTCTCCAACCACCTCATGCAAAGGCACCTTGAAAGTTGATATCCGCACTGAATTTGACAAAATTTACACCACCTCATCAGCCAAAATTGATTGCAAATCCCAGAATGAGCAGCTTATTGTTTTGATGGACGCAATTGAATCGAGAATCACGGTGATGTGAAGAAAAACTAAATTAAATACCAGAAGCAGAGATCTCCAGAAGACAGTTTCGTCATTTTTTATATCACAGCACAGATGCTAACCTGCTAATTCCCCACATCCTAATGTGCTTCCGTCAGAGTCTATGGATCACTTCATCAATGCCATCTGTGTAATCTGTTGACATCTATCTCTTAATTTAACGGTATGAACTACATCCTTCAAATCCTCCAGAGTACAACCTGGCACTCTTTTAATTCCTCTCTCCTTCATCATATCCCTTATCCTAGAAACTTCTTCCCATTTACCAGCCACGGCATAAATATTAACCAGCAACATGTAATATGAAAATTTCTGAGGATCTTGCTCAATTAATTCTTTAGCAATTTGTTCCCCTAAGATCAGATCCCCTTGAAATCGAGAGGACCCAAGCAATCCTGCCCACAACGAGGATTCTGGAGACACATCCTTGTCAACTGGTATGTTCATTAAGATATTCACTGCCTCTTGCACCAGACCAACATTGGCCATAAGATTAGCCATGCACCAGTAATGTGCAAAATTGGGCTTCACTTGAAACGCATCAACCATTTGGGAGAAGTAGTTTCTCCCCTCTACCAACATTCCTTTCCGGGCACAGGCACATAAAATGCCAATAAATGTAACTTCATCTGGGAGAATTTTATCCCGCTCATTCAACTTTACATTCTTATTGGTATTTATATTTGAATCCTCGAGTACTCTGGTTTTGTCAACCATTTCTCTGTATAAACTGATCCCATCAACTGGATTCCCGTGAATGCAGTACCCCAATATCATTGCATTCCAACAAACCAAGTTCTTGATCAGCATCCTATCAAAAATTGCTCGAGCTGCATCCACCCTTCCACATTTACTATACATATTAATCATAGCTGTATCTATAATCAAACTCAAATTCAAAAACATCCTAACAAGAAACCCGTGAACTGATCTTCCTTCCTTCAGTCTATTAGATCTCCCACAAGCCGTAAGCACACTCACCATCGTTGTATCATTGCAGATAAATCTTATCCTCGCCATTTCCCGAAACAACTTCAATGCATTGCCTGGGTTTCCGAAATTCAAATAACCTGTGATCATAACATTCCAAGAAACCACATTCCTCTCAGGCATTGCATCAAACACGTGATGCGCTTGTCCCATCTCCCCAACCTTAGCAAACCCATCAACAATTGTGTTCCATGAGACCGAGTCCCTCACAGGCATCTCAACATACACTTTCTCAGCAATTTCCATGAGCCCACAACAAGCATACAAATGAATCAAAGAATTCTGCACATGCAAAACTCCATCAACACCATATTTCAGAGCTTGCCCGTGACACTTCTGACCCGAGCTCAAACAACCCATTTTAGCACAAGCACTGAAAAGAGGTGGGTAAGTGAAACTGTTAGGTAAAAGGTGACCACGCTGGAGCATTTCAAAATACAAGCCCACAGCTTTATGAGGCACAAAACTGCAAGAATAGGCCTTGATAACAGTGTTGACACAGAAAGTATCAGGAACCTCAATACACTTGAAAATCAACATTACATAATCTATATCATCAGATAAAGTAGAAAACAGTCTCAAAATCCTCCCATAGAAAGAAGGATTTCTGAAGAGGCCCGATGTTATTGAATGAGCTTGGATTTGGAAAGATTGACTCAAACTTCGACAAGAATTCAGAAAGTACAGACAATTATTTTCCTTTTTATTATAATAATTACTAGAAGTATTGGTTAAATCTGAAGAAGAAAGAATCGAATAATAGCAAAATGGCTTCGAGGGATTTATGTTTGTAAACTGGGAGATTCTGAAGCGAAGCAGGTGGTCTATTAAAGACAAGTTCCTTGCCATTCAATATTTCATCTGCTGCTCGTTTCCTTTCACTGTTTCAACTCTATATTTCGTCCGCCATTAGCGTTCTTCGACAGTACTAGCTGCGTTTGCCTGCTTATGAAGGTCTTGTCGAGCGGGTAGACTTGTGAAAGCCCATGGCGCAAAAAGGATCCTGGGCCTGGTCTTAGTTTACGTGGCCCAGCTCCGGTCGGGTCAAGTGAATTTATTAATTTTTTATAAAATAAAAAATGAAAATTCTCTTTTTAAGTCTCCATCAGAAATTTTTAAGTCTCCATCAGAAAGATAAAAGGAAATTCAAAAATACTTAAAAAGAAAAAGTCCGAAAAATAAGATGGTAAATCTATTTTATTTACAATTATCCTATATATACATCAAGTTTGAGATCACATGAATTGATAGATTTTTGTATATTGATTTTAATAACATTTTTTTCTAATCAATGATCAGATTTTCTACACATAGAATATGTAAAACTTGATGTCAACGAGGAATGTGCAAGAGCATAATTCTTCATCATAATAGCTTGTTCATCTATCCCTTTAGGATTTCGTTATTTGTACATCAAAATGGTATATGAGCGATTACCGAAAATGATATGGAGAGAAAAAATAAGAAAAAAATATGATTATATTTTAAACTGACAGATAGTAGAATGTCATATGACATTATATAATTCTTTATGTAAATTTTAATATAAATGTAGCAAAATCCATCCCTCTTATCATTCAATGATCGATTAGTCCCACATCGTTAGATATCAAAAATTTTAACGAGAATATAAACAAAAACCCTTAAACTATTGTCCTCAAATCGTGTCAAGTACACAAGCCATTCAAACTAATTTTGACTGTAATACAGTAATCAAAAAGAGATTCAACAACTAAAAGAAAGATTGATTCTTTGGGATCTTTCCTTTCTTCTAACATAAGGAACAGAAATAAAATTAGACCGATTCCCGAAATTCCTTTCTAGATATTCCTCAATGTTTCGACTATTCACGGAACGTGATTAATCATCTGCTTCCGAAAGAAATCGAAGATCCGTGATTAATCATCTGCTTCCGAAAGAAATCGAAGAATTTCTTTAAGCTTTACACCATTTGTTGATAAGGTTAACTCGGTCCTTGTTCCATTTTTTCGAATTAAGTGCATCCTTCTAAACATATAGTTATAAGCACATGATTTTGATTAAAGAAACTCATTATCGGTCATATATTTTTTCAATAAAATAATTTTACAAGTAAATTCATAATTTTTCCTTAATTTCTAACCAACCAATCTCCAAAATACACTTTTGAATCTATCAAACAGGGGTTGAGTTAGACCACTTTCTTAGTAACCATTTCTAAATATGGAAGGAAAATGTCATGGATCGAAATCTCAAACATAATCTAAGTTACTACACATGCACAAACCAGCCCTCAGATAGATATAACCCACTATACCAGAAATTTTGTTACAATCTTTCGTAAGTATCTATAAATTTTTACAATGACGTTTAAGTTTGAGATATTGTCTTTACGAGAAGAGGTTTACTCAAAATGTGCGATGGAGATGGTCAAACACGTTAAATATCACCATAGAGATGAAAAGAACAAATATTGAGACTTGTAATATCTTCGTGTGGTGTGGTGTGGTGTGGCGTGGCGTGGCGTGGCGTGGCGTGGCTAGTGGCGGCTGGACTCTTATTCAGCTCCTTCACTTTCCATTCGCTTTATTCATCCATCAACCTCATTATTCCTTCTTTTGCCCAAAGAGCAAACCCATTGAGTATGTGTTCCCCTTCTGAGCTGCAGCTTCAACCCGCTTTGCCCCAATCTATGACAAGAAAATAATACAGATGTTACTGACAGAATAAACTTGAGGCGTATCCATTTTGTGCATGTTTGATTCACACAACTACGAGATAGAGCGAATGCAAGTTTAACTTCTTCTTTTTGTCTTAATAGGGTCCAGTCACGCTCAGTACTATATACCAAACATGCTCTTAGAAAACTATTTTCCGAGGAAAAGATTTTAATTTTCTCGCATCCTACAAAGACAGTGCCAGATCAGATCTGGCCAGAAGATATGCAACAAAGATCTCTTATATAAGGGTGTGTTTGAATCTCATTAAAATGAGAATAGAATCTTTGGAATAGTGATTAATGGGAGAATGTGTGGTGGAAAAGTGATGAAAAGTTTTTGATTTGTGTGTAATATTATTTTATTTGGAGAATGTGTGGTTGAAATGAAGAAAGAAGAAAAAAATGAGAATGAGAACGAGATTAAAATGGGTGTCAAACAGAGGCTAAATCAGTAAGGCACCATCAAAATTACAGGCATGGTCACCAAACATGTTCTAGTAAATAAACATTAGAACAATGATTTTATAGACAGTAAACATTAGAAGAATGACTGCCTTGGAAGTAAGCCTACCTTATCCATTAGCCAATATCCAACTGTTGGTGTATACTGTACCAAGTACATAACAAGAAGCACAGGCTGCACGAGGAAAAAAAAGATTGCAACTTAGAATTTCCAAGTATAATTTACATAATATGATAAGTTCTAAAGCAGTATGTTGAACATAAAATGAGCAACTCTCAGGCAAATTTGTTCAGCACCAGCTCACAAGTGAATCTAGTTCTCAGATATTCAGCATTAACCGGGCAAGAGTATATATTGCATGCCAGTATATCTGATTTAGAAAAGTTTTTCACTGAAACTGATGGGTTCACAACAGGTATAGAGATCGAGCATAGTACAATACTCCTTCAAATTGGTATCATGGAAGGGTTCACAATGGGTACGGGGATCATGCATACAGTATTCCTTTAAATTGGTATAATGATAGTAAAAATCTCTATTGACAAACCTGATATGATATCCAAGCTTCCTTCAGACCATGACTTGCAGCGATTATAGTCAACTCTGCACATCTCTCTGATGATACGCGTTTCTGGAAAGCAATAAAGACATGTTATAATGGTTCTACCATGTCACAGGTTTTCCAGTTAAAAACTTAAAATGATTACATGACAACTCTAGGAGCTGACATTTTCATTAATCACATGCTTGACAACATAGTTTCTCCATAACAGATACATAGCAACTGGTATAATTGGGAAGCAAATCCACCAAAATATTACTTCTTTAGCAATCAAATATATATGCAAACAACAGTCGTGTACTAAGTAATGAAGTAAAGAGAAACAGCTTCCACTCACTTCCACATTTAAGTTGTGTTGGCATGACTTAAAATATAACATCCCATAGTGACATACAAAGAACAAGAAAATAATAGATTGTAATTATTTTAATTATGTTACTTTGTCATTTCATGATTCTATATTAACAAGTAATCTATTCCAAGAAAATATTTTAGTTGAGAAGTGTAATTAAGTTTGTGCCATCCTCTTTTTCCAACTAAATGTTGGAATATATCGTATGGAAGACGGTACTGTGTTTGAAGACAACTATATTGTTATGATGAATAATTCTACTCGCACATAAGGAGCTACAGAAAGATTTACAAATAGATGGAGGTGTCTAGTAGAGAGTCAAAATGTTTTTTTTTTTTTAAGAAATTTTAACCCGATCATATCTCACTACATCATATGTATGTACATCAATCTGTAAGAGGTGATGCACATGTAGTACAACCGTGTTATGATAGGGTACATATATGTATGACATTACATATTGGGCCATAATGGGATGAACATGTGCTTAACTACCTTGCTCTGAGGCCCATGGGCTCACTCTTCTATAGTGTTTTGGTCAGCCCATTAAGCTAAATAACCTCTCTAGAACAGTTATTAAGGCCCAAACACTGCATATTACCCATAAGCCTTGTATTAGACTGGGCTAAAACTCGGTTATAAGCATCTTGGTGTGTTAAGGGCTTGTGGGGGTTTTTTTTTTTTTGTGTGTGTGTGTGTGTGTGTGTGTGTGTGTGAAATGTGAACTAAAAGTGGTAAAAGTTTCAAAGTGAAGGAAGAGAACTTGAGTTTCATTTTTTCTTTTGCAAAGTCTTGTCCAATTTCACAGGCAATCGAGCAATATGAATGCTTAATTTTAATCACCAAATAATGAGGTTAGTACAGCATTAACATACTACATACATTTATATGATTCAAATTTAGTGGAATATACGGTGAATTTGGAAAAAAATAAATCTCAAATATTAGAAAAACAATGGAAAAAGTTGGTTTTGCACTTGATTCGTGTTTATTATTTTTGCAAAAATCCAACACTAAAAAGCCAAAATGAGCCAATGTAGATTACAAAAATCTTTCACGTGAAACAAAAATATATTACTAAGTATTATTCTACATTTAAAGGAAAGGAAAGATTGCAGAGCTTCCAACCTATATGTAATATCTCAATTAGGTCTTCAAACATATGCTTGTCGAATTTGGGTCTCAACCTTTCAATTTTGTAACACACAGATCCCAGATACTCGGTTTCCGCCCAGAATAGGATGAACAAAACAGGGAGTGAGACGAAATCAAAATTGGAGGTTTGGCAGGAAAACCAGCAGGTGAGAGATGAGGTGGGGTGAGGGTGAAAACCAAAAGCAGTCAACAGCAGTGGTGTTGAGGGAGGTGTGCTGCTTTTTTTTTTTTTAATTGCTTTATCTTTTCCCCTACTCTCTCTTTTATTTTCTATTATTAATATTTTCATTGTAAAAATAAGGAGTTAACTATTTTATCCCTCAAACAGTGCACGTGATTTTTTATCATTCACATGGAACAAAACCGTCCATTAAGGACCCATATACAACTGAATTGAAAGGTTGCAGACTCAAATGCTAGAAAAAATAGGTTGGGTACCCCAAATTTCATATTTTACCTCAGCAGAACCCTTCTGTTCTGAGATGCTTGCTCCGGAGCTGGTAGACGTCGCTACAGGCCCTGGACAAACAATAGTGACCTTGATTCCTTTTCGGCAAAGCTGAAAGAACCAAAGATCATATGAATACAGAAAATAAAGAGAGTAACTTAAAAACATTAATCATCCAACTCATCAAAGTGATAAGTCTACAGAACACAACCGCGTTTAGTTATTTAATCAGACTTTCCTCTTCCTTCGAAGCTAGTTAGAGAAATTGCTGCCGAAATCTTTTAAAAACATAGATGTGGATGGCCCTAATGATTCAAAAGAATCAATTCCCTCATCTTTGTTAATAAAATGTAAAAATAAATAGAGAAAACACTTCATTTGCTGCTCCTGTGGCTTAATGCACAATATTGAACAGAAACTTATAGTGAATAATGTGTGGGTCCAAACAACAACAATCTTGGACATATATTTGGGCAAGAAATTCCACGCCTCGAATATATTGGTTTGTAGCATATAAAAGGATGAAGAAATAGCCAATTAATCTGCATTACATGCTTAGTATATCAAATTTTTTCTTTCATTACGAATTTATGTGTGATGGCATACCTCAGATCGCAACGTATGGAAGTACCCATTTACAGCAAATTTGGAAGCAGAGTAGACAGCTTGACCTGGTGCAGGTGCTTTTCCTGCAGCACTGCTCATCTGCATATAGAAAGCATGCAAATGAAAAAATGGAAAAGGTGGAAAGAAACTCTACACTAGTATAAACATGGTCAAAATACTTGATGTTTAGTTAGTCATTAAAACTGAACCACTGCACTTGGAAAAAGTGATTGAAGTTGTTCAACAATCTGGGTCATAACCAGATGATATTGCAAAGATAGTAATTATTCTGGTTCATTTGCATGTCTAGCCATACAATTCCAGTCACATATATCACTGAAATTCTTGCAATTGGATTAGATCAGAAAAAAGTGCTAAACATTTGGTATGAAAGTAGGCAACAATTCGCAGAGAAAGAAATGGTTTCATATAAAGGCTTGGCACTAAAAGATCAAGTATCAACTAGAAGGTACCACCTTCCCCAGATCCACATACATTAGATCACTCCTATCATATACATTTGAAAAAACAGTTGATGAATGAACTCATTAACATGACATACCACAACAAAATGTCCTCTTCCCCGCTTCAGCATGTAAGGTGCCAGGAGTCGCGTAAGAGACAGTGGCCCCATAACATTTACATCAAATGTGGCCTATTAAGGAAGTAAAATAGTTTAAAAGGTGTACACGGTAAAACTTACAAGTTTCAAATGTAAAAATGGAGAGTAGATTATTTCCTTGAACTCATTCAGAAGAGACTAATAATAATATTCAAATTTCTAAGCAAGGCTGATTTCCACAAGGGCAGCATGCGGCCCCATGAGGAATCAACCTCTTGTTGCTGCTGTAACAATAAAGAGTGAAATTAAAACTAATAAATTCTGATCTGTTGGAAAGGTAGAATTTCTATCCAATCTAGTCATGATATGATATAGCAAAAGTAGAGTAAACTGTGACTATAATATAAGTATTTTATTAGATTGATTTATCCATATGTTTAAAATGTAGAAAGTCTTCTTTGATGAAAATTTCTATTAACTAAAAATCCAAGTCTTGCTCTCCATCCCATGTTTTGAGAAGCAAAATAGCTAAAGATTTTGCAGGAGTAGCTACCCCAAGGTTTGCTAGAATTTAATCATTAGCCCACCCCATCCCAAAAAGCCAAAAAATAAAAATGCATGCACACACATAATTGTCCCCAAAATCATAACAGATAAAAGAAATAGATAAGGTACGATAACTTTCACTTAATATAAAATCAATTGGTCTGATACCGTATGAATTTATGCCAGTAAATTTTTTTAACTATAAATGATTTTATTAAATCTATTAGCATGATCTTTGTGCTCGTTAAATTTTGAATATTTGCAGAATACCACGATCAAGTTCATACTTCTAACATCAATGCTCTAGGTTGTAACCAGAACTAACCAACCAACCTGACCTAATGAGTTTTGTTTAAGTCAAGATACATGGAAACAGGTATTATCAGCATTAACAACACTTCTACCCTGGTACGATACCTTGAGGCTGTCCTCTGTCACATCTAGAGCTGTTGTTTTCTGCAAAACAGATTCATCTTACCTGCTCAATAAACATCTATATAATAAAAATATAAAAAATAATAAAAAATTCTCAAATTGATTCCATAGAAAAAGAGGTGAAGTCAGCAGGTATACAAAACTGCATATTCTGCTTTAGAGAGAAAAAGATAATGTAATTAGTAAGTCATAGATCCCTTCTTTGTTCTGCATTTGATCCTCTAAAAAAGAATGTTTTCTTGTAGTAATCTTATCTTATGCTCTTACACCCCATGGTACAGCCACCCCTTTTCTCCAGCCAAAGAATAAAAGATTGAAGTGTAAATAAAGGTTTGCCTAGGTCATTCATGATTATTCCTCCCACTTGCAAATCACTTCTTTTAATTGTTGCAATCCAATAGACTTCATTGCTTTGAAAAACTTGGGCAAAGTCAACGTTTCTATCTTTTGGGATTTCAGAGTTTTATCCCTTCATTGCAACTTGCAGGTAGTCACCCCCATTCTTCAAATGGAATACTATCTACCAAGTTGTAGCTAAACTCTTGTGTGTTCAATTTACAGATGCGTCATCTAATTGCAATTTACACAATATTCAATTACTTACAGGGCGCTCAAAGGCTGCATTGTGGAACATATAATCCACACCTGAACCCCCAAAAAAGGATTCTGCTTTCTCTACAGCCACTCTAAGATAATCTTCCCCCAAAGTCAAGTCCAGAGGTAAAATCATCACATCATGTGGAGCATGTTTTCCTGGCTTAGCACAGAGTAATCAATGTAAGGAAACAAAAAATGAACATCCACAAGTTCTCTGTGATACATCAATAGGCCTTTTAAATTGGTAGCCAGAATGACAAACCAGTGAGCTGTTTCTTGACGCGCTGTAGTTCAGCTTCATTTCGAGCAGAAATAATAAGCTTTGCTCCTAGATTTGCAAGTTGTTTAGCAAGCACTTCTCCTGATCATCAATACGTGAAGATTAAAAATATTTGAACTGTGATGAGAAACAATTGTACAAGGTAGCAAATGAGATTTCTGATATACTAGATAGGGTGCATGCTCAAAGAGTGGAAATTGGAGTAATAATGCAATCATTCTAACCCATAAAATCCGTGGAAAAAATATTTTCAGCATTCTGACTCTGACCAACATTTCCACAAAATAAATGAGATGTCGGAATAGGTTTAAGATAAGAGTTTAGTTAACTAACTTTGAAAGTGAGAATAATAATTGCCAAGAAGTCACTGAAGAAACATAATACCACTATGCTGAATTATGATCAATATTCTTCTCTGGATTAAGTCCAAAGACATAACCTTCTGCACAATATTATCAATGGAGGGTAACGTTTGACCCCGATAAACTTTAATGATAAGTTAAAAATACACTTTCAATATCAGGTAAAACAGTAACATATCCAAAAAGATGATAAAAGGTATCAAACGATACTAATACCACATCTTACGTAATAACAAGAATAACAATGCAAACAATTCAGACATAGTAATTACTGTATTAAGTTTTAAAAACTGCTATTAACTTAAACCACTCACCAATCCCTCGGCTGGACCCAGTAATCCAAATTACCTATTTATACATTCAAGAACATAAACAAAACATAATCTAAAAAATCTGTATTTTTAGTAGAAATAAAATATACATAATTTTTTTTTTACAAACCTTATCCTCAATTTCTTCGCGCTTCACGTGTTCCTTGGACAATAACGTGAAATCCCCTAATGAATTCAAAGTTCAAACAACTGTAAGCTCAAAGTTGGAAAGTTTTATAATGTACGATTCAATAAATTCTGACATAATCAAGCAAAAAAAATTGAATAATCGTAATTAATATACCATCGGCTTTAAGAAACCTCAAGGAAAATCCGATGAAAAAAGAGAGGAACAAGGACGATAATATCAGGGTTAGCATTTTCCACACTCGTTCTTGTTCTAGGGTTTCTCAGTAGAGCTTTTAGTTTTTATAGTAAAATAGTACGGGAAAAGGGCGGCTTTTTTATCTACCAGAAATGCGATTTTCGATGATTTTGAGAAGAAATCGCAAGGGTTAAGCAATTTACTATTTACACGGCTAACATAATTTACCGTGACACGTCAACATGCTTTCACTTTCACGCAAAAATAATCTCTCCCCTATAAACCCTAATCTCAGCAGAATTCATTAATTCAAGAGTAGCGAAAGAAAATGACGTCAATTTACCCGATCATCGTACCATCAATTCCCACATTATTAATATTATTTTTCCTAACAACGAAATCCATTTCTGCAGATTCCCAATCATCATCTTCATCTTCCATTTATGACATTTTGGAATCCCATGGTCTGCCAATGGGCCTGTTCCCAAAGGGAATTTCTGAAATTTCATTCGACCCTGACTCTGGCCGCTTGGAGCTCCATTTGGTGTCTCCTTCCCCTTGCGATGCGAAATTCGAGACCAGGGTTCGTTACGAGTACAATATTACGGGCACATTGGCTTATGGACAGATTGTTAATTTATCTGGGGTAGCTGCCCAGGAGCTTTTCCTCTGGCTTCCTGTGAAAGGGATCCGGGTCGACATTCCGAGCTCGGGGTTGATTTATTTTGACGTTGGGGTTGTGTTTAAGCAGTTCTCATTGTCATTTTTCGAGACTCCAAAAGATTGTGATGTTTCGGCAAAGGGAGATCAAGTAAATGATATCATTTTGTTTAATGATCAAGGACAAATTTCTGAGGTCGGTAAATCTTGATTTCTGCATCTCTGTATACTTTTATACATTAATTGGTTAATTTATAACATGGGATATACAATTTCCATTTGTTAGTCCTGGATTCTCGAAAGTTTGGGGTGGACATGGGGCTAATGGGTATATTGATGATGCATAATATAAGATAAAGGTGTTATCTCAAGAAGTGGCACACACACACACGATTGTTTATTGTGTGTTTTTAGATGCTTTTCATTTTATTCATAGTTAATGCGTATTTAGGATGAGGAAAATTATTTTTGTTCGTTCTGTTCATTTCACGTTATGAACCTTTCAGATTTTTATTTCACTTCCTAGTTTCTAGAATTGACTTGGAAATCGTAATTTTGCTGAAATGTTAATTCCGAAATCCATCTGCTAAAAATGCATGGGTTAAAGGAATCAACTTGAGAAGCTTATTTATCAATTTTTTGAGTTTGTATCGGTTGTCTTCAAGTTTGCAGACATGTTCTTGAATCTTGAGTAGTTATAAGATTTGACTGAGGAGTAAAAGTCCTGTGAAATTCAGGAATTCGTCTTGTCATGTCCTTCAATATGACAATTAAACAAGCTATAGATTCTGTTGTGCAGCAATAGTAAATACCAAAGTCAGAAGCTTCGATTCTTCCCCTGAGAGCCTGCTAGATATGCTACTCTCCCTGGGATTATGTGGAGGAAAACAGTTAACTTGTGCATGGTTTAAAAAGGCGGTAGTGCGCCTCACTGTGAGGCGCATGTAGTATACCTCGAGGCGGTATTTTTTAAGCTAAAAATATGAGGTTCACACCCCTAAATCTGAGACGCACGCCTCAAGGCGCCACATTTAAAATTTAATTTTTCAATTGTATGAAAAGAAATCAGAAATGACCCCTCTTAAAAAAGAAAATGACACATTTAAAAAGGCATTTTGGGTCCAAACAAAATAATAAAATACCTAGAAAACTAAACGATAGCCAGAAATTAGAGAACCAAAAAGAGAACAAATTCAACATAAATTCAAAAGTCAGAATTCAAAAAGAGTATCGTCTTTTTCATGAGTTCATCATGTATGTTTTTCCTCTTTTCTTTTTCTTTTTCTTCTTTTCTTTTTCTTTTTCTTCTTCTTCTTCTTAGGGTTCAGTAAATCTTGCATGCAATTAGTTGTATATGTGAATGCACACATATACTGGTACGAATCACGTTCTTCATGTACATTAACGTAATTATATTTAGCCTTTTGAACTACTCTCTATTATTCATTTTGATCTTGTTGCAGAGTCCATCCAGAAAGTTTGGGAGAAAACATGTCGAGGGGAATGCATTGAGAGCTGTTTCATAAATAGGGAGGCACAGGAGTTCATACATTTTGTCTACGTAGTGGATTCATCCTTTGACTTGAAGAGTACCAAGAATCTGATGGTCCATTATGTTTGTTCGCTTGCTTATATTATAGGCTTCTTCCTCAGAAGCTTCTGCTTACGTAGAGCAAGGTTGCAGTTTTGTTAAGGAGAGGGAGAACATGCTAAAGAAAACTAGTTTACAATACTGGCGAATGAGGGACGGGGATTTTGAGTTATATAGCTGTGTGAAGATCATTGTTAATTTGCTGTACTTTTTTATTTTACTTATACATATAGGTGTGTTATTACCCCTAGTTCTGTAAATTGAGAACGAAAACTGATTGTATTTTGCACGAAACCTTACGGAAATTATATATGATTTCCTTGACAGAGCCAATACGGTTTAAAAAAAAATATTTGATTTCACCATCCATTTTTTTGGTTAGAGAGATGTTCTCCTTTCACTCTTATCTTGTGCTGTATCCATCGAATTGTTGTGCTTGAGGTGATTTATTAATGGTTCTGATGGTTGTGTTTCAGTATGTTACACCATATGGTTGCACAAGTGAATTTTAACCACCCAAAGTCATTTTTTTCTGGATAAAATGGATTTAGCACTTGTTTGGTAGGAATTAAAATCTAGATTTGAATCCAAATTAAAGTAGATAATTAATTTTAATCACATATTTCATAGATCTCACAACGTTGCAATTACATATTTGATGAACATTTATCAAATTCTACTAAAAATCTGATTTTAATCCCCACACAAGTTTGGTGGACAACGTAATTTTTTTAGTTTTAAAATATTGAGTTCAAAACATAAAATTGGCCATGGGAAATATACTGCATTTCTTCAAAATTTATCCTTCATTGGCCCCTTCAATATTCTCTCCTAAGAAATGGAAATAAAGAGTTAATTTCTTAGCTTCAACACAAGTAGAAGGTAAACATTTTAAATTAAGAACTATCGAAATTATTATCATAAATTACTTCTAGTGAAAAGTAAAGGCAAGTTGAAAGTGGAATTCTTCGACAATTGTTTCACGTAGCCCGAGTGAATGTATTATGAAGGATATCATAGCCTTTTCAATAAGAAACGTTCAAATAAATTGAGTCTAATTGTAAGGACTATCTTCACTCCAAAGCTGAGGTTGAGGGTGTTGTTATCAAGAAAAGAAGAAAGAACCAAGACAAGATTCGCGCAACGTACTTATAGATAGAGAAAGATTAGTGTAAATTTCTCTTAAATCACAGTATTATTCTAAATTTTTACGAAAAACAACGAAGTATAAAATGTGTCAACGTGTGCAAGTATATCTCTGACTATCTGTATGGGTATGGATGCAGATAAATTGATTGATAGATACAGAGAAGAAATCGTGAAGTACGTGAATTGTACAGAACCTTCTCTTTTTCAGACACGAAAAACACGCTCCTTTTCAGACAAAACACCTCAACCCCACGAGGAGAAAGATGTTTCCAAGAATCAACCTAAATTATGAGTCGTAAGGTTTTATAATCTATAATTTTAATTACCATTGTCCTTGTCCTTTTTCCGTTAATTTCTCTGTGTCATTGTTTTCAACTCAACTTTCTTATGCCCTCTTTCTTAGGGACCATTCCAAGTTCACCTCTTGGCTCTTGTCATTCTTTCCAAAAACTCACAAATTATAAATTATATAATTATAGAGGTTTTTCTTTTTCTGGGCATTGTTACTTTTTACTTGTTTAAGAATTCAGTAAGTTGTTTCGAGAATTTGTTCATCGTTTATTTGAATGTGGTGATGATGGATCTGAGAAGGCGTTTACTTTTGCTTTTGTTACTGTTTTCGGTTCAATTTATTTGCTTGGTGAAGGGGAATGTTGTATTTAAAGTTCAACACAAATTCGGAGGGCGTGTGCTGGGGAGATCGGCTCTTAGTGCATTTCGGGCCCACGATTCGCTCCGGCACGGCAGAATGCTGGGGGCGGTTGATTTGCAGTTAGGCGGCAACGGCCAGCCCACTGACGCCGCGTACGTATTGGATTTTATTTTATGTTTGGGTTTATGTTTATCCTGGATTGGAATTTATCTTTGACTGATTTTGAATTTCGTGAAAAAGTCATTTAAATTTTGTTGGAATTATTTCTGAATTTATCTTTTGACTGATTTTGAATCTCAATGGCCGGCTTGATGAGCTGTATTATCCTGATTAATGCATTCTAATTAGGTGGCCTTACATGGTCGTTCAAATCCAGCTCATTTTTGCTGTGTTGGTCTTGCTTTAACATCAAGGAAGAATGTTTTTGCTGAGTTGTCTTTATTCTTCCTTTCTTATCTCCACTTGAGTTTGGTTATTACGTTTTGTATGTTTTAAACTGGCTTATTAGCACATAACGTCTCTATGTTTCGCTCTTAGTGTGCAAAACGCCTCACGTTTCAATTTTTTGCATTTTTACCCCTATTAATAGTGGTTTTAAGTTAGTTTGGCTGCTAAATGACTCATTGGAGAGGTGATGTAAAGTTGCACCAGTTTTACTTAGTTTGTGAAGACTGATTCTGCAACTAACTTGCATTGACCATGTTAAGCTACGAGAATTTGATTTTGCAAAATACCAATGACAAGGCAAAATATAACCATATGTGGTGCAATTAAAAGTTGAAAACACAAGTTGAACTTGAGCCTCAGTACCTCTGACAGGTTAGAACATTGCGGATAAGTGAAAATGACACTATCATTCTCAATTGGCTGTATGATTAATTTATGCAGGCTCTATTACACTAAACTTTCAATTGGTAGTCCTTCCGATGACTATCACGTCCAGGTCGATACAGGAAGTGACATTCTATGGGTGAATTGCGCTGGCTGTGACAAGTGTCCTACAAAAAGCGACCTGAAAGTATGTCACTTCTTCTGTTTCTCATTTTGATGTAATCTATTTATAACAAGATTTAGAATTGGAACCCTGAAATTAGAAGAAGTCGCTTATTTTCATTTCATGTAACAGATAGCTTTGAAGCAGTATGACTTGCAGACCTCCTCAACTGGAAAGGCAGTTACTTGCGATCAAGACTTTTGCTCCGCTATGTATAATGGTCCATATTCAGATTGCAAGGTGGGAGCGTCCTGTGACTATGCTGTTACTTATGGAGATGGGAGCAGAACAGAGGGATACTTCGTTAGAGATTACATCAAACTTGATGAAGTAACTGGAAACCTTCAAACCTCATCCATGAATGGGTCCATAGCATTTGGGTGAGTCTTCATTTCTGACATGGAGTCTTCTGTTTGGTCTATCGGTATATTTCGCCCCTTGAAACTACTTTGTACATTTTTTATACCCATCCACATCACAAATGGATAATAGTGCAAGTTTAGCTGTTCAATATTGTAAACACGTTACATGCATGAAGAGTATATGCTGTTTCTGTAGCTTACATGTTAGTGATCCAAGATAGGTGCTCATCCAAACAATCTGGAGAGTTAGGTTCATCTTCTGAAGCTGTTGATGGCATTCTTGGTTTTGGACAAGCAAATATGTCCATGCTTTCGCAGCTTGCTTCGTCTGGGAAAGTGAAGAAAATATTTTCACATTGCCTGGATGGTGTCAATGGAGGTGGCATATTTGCAATTGGACAGTTGGTACAGCCAAAAGTAAAATCAACACCGCTGGTCCCAAATGCGTATGTAGTTTTATAAATTTGTAGAAAAGTGGAGTTATTTGCAACAGATACATGCCTTTTATGTTCAGTTAAATATGCATTGTAGGTGTAGATCTGTTTAATCAAGTAACCACTCAAATTATAGTTTCAGAAACTCATATATTACATTTTGTATGTTATTGAAGAATCATTCAGCATTATTGCTGGGGTAGTAGTTTTCTTTTAGTGGTGTTTGAATAGATGTAAATTGTTCTTTTAAGATGATCAGCTTTTAGTGAGGTTGCATTGGAAAAAGGTAAAAAGCAATCAATTCTAAGATGACGGATTCCCCATCAAAACTCAGATTCCAAATTTGGTCATTGTATCTCTGTTTGAAGAACTTTCTTTCCTTGAAATGTGTGCCATTTCAAGATTCTAACTCCCCCCAAATAATATAATCTAGCCAGTGTTTTGTAGATGAATTTTGTAAGAGAAACAAAGCAGAATAAAAACGTATACCTTTGATTAATAGAAAATTATTGATGATGTTATATGTCACTAAAAGGATAGAAAAGGTAATCATAATTTAAATATAGGAGAAACAGTACATTTAAAGGTTCTGGCAAACATTTGGGTTTGTTAGATCCTCCTCCCATCGATCTCTCCAGGTTGAAAGAAACTTTCCGCGTTCAGAATTTCACAATCTGCAACATATCTAGACAATCATTCTGTCCTATGTCATTTCTTATTTGCACCACTTCACTACTCCAACTTTACGTTGCTCCAAAATGCATGATTTATCTTCATCAATTGAATCGCATTTTTTATATTCTTTCCCTTCATAAATAATTTCAAGAATACATTGATATTACTTAAGAAATCTAATCACCTTCTCATTGTGCATAGCACTTTTACTTTTTCACTTTTCTAAAAGTCTTGCGAGATACTATAGAGTGTTATTCTATTGTTGCACACATGGAAATTTCTTCTTCTTGAAGGATCTTATTGCTATTTTTATGCAATTAAAACAGCTTGATCATCCAGTAGGAGCATCAGCCATGGTCTGAGCCTCCAAATAAGTAGGAAAGTGTTATTCTCTTACGTTGCTTACGTTGCCCCATCATTGGATATTTTTGATGGGTTTCTCTTTTATTTATCCAAAATGGCCAGCACTCCTATTAGCCTGTATTGACGTGCATTATTACCTGACCTCGGGTTACCACGAAATTATGATGTCATGTGTTTCTTGAAGAGGGTTATCAAAATTTGCATCATAGTTAGGTCAATATCAATTTCTAAGTACATGCTTCAGTTCTTCAATAAGACACTTGAGAACTATTTCAGCTATGGCAATCTTAAGAGAGGATAGCAATAATAAATTACCTGGAAAGAATCAATCTTTGTTGAAAGAGTTGTTTCATAATGGTTAGAGAACTCCACATTATTTCTCACATTTTTCTGTGATCATAAAGAAAATACCCTCCAAATTGAAGCTCAACTGTGTATGAAAGCTCTGATCTTTTAAGTGTTCACATCAGCTTTTGGTAGTGCAGACAGAAGTGCAACAATCCTTAACAATTGAAAAGTAGTAAATAATTTATGCGAAATTTTCCTAGCATTTAAAAATAATTTTATCTGTCAGAGATTTGTTGCTTCATTCATTATCATTGGAAATTACTTGTGCAAATTTATTCTTCATGTAATGTTGTCTCGAATAAATATCAGCCTTTTGTTTTAATTTTGTTAAATGTACCCTTCATGTAATGTATTTTTGTTCTTAACCATGTGTATATCTTTAAGGAAAGTCTCATTACTGTCTTAGGGCACATTATAATGTCATTATGAAGGCAGTTGAGGTGGGTGGTGATTCTCTAGACCTTCCAACAGATTTGTTTGGCACAGGTTCTCAGAGAGGGACAATAATCGATAGTGGTACAACCTTGGCCTATC